>JABXWE010027559.1:0-28525 GCA_014611495.1 Limonius californicus | reverse complement strand
CCCCCCCCCCCACCCTACTCCCAATCTGCTGTCATAGTGTACAAATAATTGTTATAAAGTAACTATTTTTACTTTCTTAAACTTCCAGTTTCATAATTTATATACCAATCTGTAACCTTAGAACAACAGGTGGATGTGAAATATGGACAATGTGAAACTTTCATACCAAAGTTATTAGGCTCAAATGCATAATCGCATAACGGTCTCGGTTACGTACTCAAAAACCCCATTGATGCGTAGCTTACTAACTACCTGGTGTTGCAGCAACGGTGCCTTGCGGTATACATTGCAGGCATGCTAACGTTGTACAATGCCCCACCCGATCCCAGCCTATCGCTTAAATTTCTACCCACTTACTGGCATGGGGTGGGCCTGACGTATCCAGGATCGACCCTCGAGTCAGCTCCATGTCAGATGATGATGATAATGAACATTAAATTGAATTCTCCCACATTCTTTCATGACTCTCTTCCTACAAATCTCCTCACCTCCTTACCACCCACTAACTGCTATTATAGTCTACAAACATTGGTTATAAGGTATCTTTTTAACTGTCCCAAACTTCCAGTTTCTAAATTTATAAATCAAATTGCAATTTGAATAGTTCTTTTCGAATTCCCTTATAACACCTGTCTTACAAACTGACTCTTTCTTCCCTCACCTGAAGCTACAGTTATGGTACCATTTTTAGTTTCCCATATTCTTAGTTGTAGAATTTACAAAAATTCTTACCTATTACGTTTTTTCCGTCTTACAAATTGCCTTCCTCCGTTAACCCTCAAACTACTGTTAAAGTTCAAAAACGTTGATAATCAAAATTCAAATTAATATTTTGCCCAAACTCTCTCATAGTCTCAATCTACAAATTGACTCTCCCCCCAATCCTACCCAAATTTTCAAAATCTAACGCGTAGAATATTATTAATTACTAATTACACTAAAATTTGGTTTTTGTTTTCATTAGTACCTGCACAAGCTAAGCATGGTTTCGCACCAACACGGTAACCCACAGAGGCGGGCCCTGTTGTGCATAGCACAAACTAGCTTATCCTTGCCCCACACCGCCTCGACGCTGCGCAAGCGGTACAAACGAGGATCTCGATAATAATAATAATAGTACCTGCAGCTCGAATGTAGGGCTTCTAAATTTTTTTTTAAATGTTGTTGACATGCATTTCTGAACAGCTCCTTATTAAGTTTTACAGCCAAAGTTTTATACAAGTTCTACTAACGTAGGAATACACGAAGTCTTGTATTGGTAATAAGAAAGTAGTAATTATTTCGTACGAAACCAAAAATGCAAAAATACATATGTATTTAATATTAAATGACACGCTTGTAGCTTTGATTTTGGCGTAGAATTCCTTACAATTTCACAAATACGTATGAAAATCATACCTTTTGGCGCACCCTATGTTAGTCCGAATATGTGAAGCAAGTATGAAGGCAAAGGGACCCCTTAGGAGTTGTAAACCCTTCCACTGCAAGCTCGTAACAACCCCATAAACCGTAATTTTATAGGTCAAATAGAAACCTGTACTAGAGTTAGAAGGCTGTAAGAAGTCCACCATGCGCAGAAACGAATTTTCGTCCAGACGAATCCATATTCAGATTTGAGAGGGAGTTTAGGAATTGAGTGGCGTTGCACGTGGCACTCACGTTTTAACCTAGCCGTTGCTGTTTGCTGTTTCGTGGTATAATTCTTAATTTGTAACGTGATTTCTTGTGGTAGAAAAAAAGTAATACTTCATCGTGCATTATCGCATTTCCTTTAAATACAATAATAGATTGGAAAATTCTAAACTTTGTAATGCGTAACTACCTTAATGTTACAACAAAATCTACGCCACTGCTCATCAGATAACTGTAGCTTACGATGAGTCGATGAGTCTTCATGTACTTCTTACAGTTTTCCAACTCTACCTATTGTGCAGCTGCAATAAGATAAGTTTCTGTGAAAGGTATTAAGGTGGTTAATTTTTCAAAGGTAATTCTAATATTCTATTCTATTCTAGAGACGGTTAACCTCTTTCTAAGATATATCCGTCCTCCAATCTGTTTCATATTAAATCTATGGATTTCGGAGACGTCGCGTCGTTAATACAGACAATACAAACAAGTTTGAAAGTTGATGCTGACAACAGAAATAACAGCTAATAATCTGAACTTCCTGAAAATAAAATAATTCAGAACAAATAGATTTGAACCCACAGACGAATGCAAGAATCAAGTTAGTGAAAAAGCTTTGAAGCTTCTTTACATTTTACTGAAGCACGGCCTCTAGTTATTACTTTCTTTTTATAATTGATCAACGAATAGAATTCTACACTGTCCCGTCAGTTGTATATTTCTATGAAATAAACAAGCCTGGTATCAAAGGGGCGTTAATTACCGTGCAAACTTTCATTATAAAAACGTCAGTGTAACGTGGCATTATCGCGTCAGGGTGACGTAAGCGCGATGTTCGCGATTTTGTCAACGAAATAGATGGATTATATTATAATATTTCAGATTCATGGTGTTACGCCCACTCAGCTAATGCATTATGTTCCTGCATGCTCGGAAGGAGGAGAGAACTGAAAGGCCATAATGAGATTCTGGCTTATATTCAATAAAGCCTTTGCTTGGCTGATCGTCAAGGACACACAAGCGTAAAGGAAATGTTGTTCCAGATTGCCTATGGAAATGAATATTTTGCTGGCTCACGCACATTCGTACGGATCAGCATCACTCCCTTGTAACTTATAAGAAAGCTACAACGGAAAAATTCTATTTTCTGTTGATTCGGAAAAAGTTCATCCTATAAAGATTTAAATAAATTCGAGGAAACGCGATAAGGAAGGAAAGGTGATAGGGTTCGGATGGCGCAGATTACGATAAACGTAAAGTTTTTTACAATTCACTAGTTAACTTTTTGTTTTAAAACATTAAGGAATGGCATTTCTTAAGATTTAACATGCAATAGTTTGCAGGTTCAAAGGAAACGGAGAACAAAGCGGGAGAGAATGGTAATTCAAGAAGCTATATTCTAATTAAAATCTTCAAACGTGGATCGAAAACAAGACAAGTTTCAAGTATAAATTAAATAGCTGTGTTAAAGAGTTAGGAAAACAGACAGCCTTGCTAAACTGTAACCAAAAACTTCTGAAAGGTGGGAACCTACTCTTTTTTAGCAACAAACAATCACAGTTACAGATACAAACATGATGGTCTAGCGCAAAATAAATTCTTATTTTAATTTGCAGTTATTCGGATTAATACACATGTAACATATGCGAACCTGACAAAACTACACAACCAGGTGGTCTATCAAAATTCACATTAACGTCCACGCATAGTAATATATGTATTGCTGTATTATATGAACCTTGATTTAAATAACCTGATAAAAAATTCACTTATTTAGATAACTTAAAAAGCTATTTTATGCTTTAAACCTGAAAAATAAATTGTTGAAACCAAGTAAAGGTCATGTTCAATTAGTGTTTGTAATCTCCATTAATTTAGTTTGGGTTGATCTGGTGTTTAGCCTTTGAATTCTCTGGTTCGTTTTGCTTGTTCCTAGGCGTAATAATTGTATGAAGGTATTAGAGGTATTTATCAAACTTGACTGTAAGTTTTTCACCTGGAAAGCAACTGTCAACTAACATGTAATTTTGGAGGAAAATGGATCTATCAATTGTATGCTTTTTGTGAGTAATATTTGGATGTAGGTATGAAGAACATTTTAATACGATTTTGATAATCATTAATTGTAATATTAATTTAAGGTGATTTATGTCTAAAATGAATATGAATTTTGTTAAAAAAATAATTGGTAGGCCGTGTGAAGTGTCAAAACATTCCTGCTTCAAGAAGAATATGGCTGTTATTTCAGTTTTGATATAAATAATATTTTCAAACCGTTATTTAAATAATTAAGATTTGCTTAATTTGATTCTGCTTTCCTAGTGGTTAAGGAAATCACATGTTTTTTGTAAAATGTACTTAGTTTTATGTCTATTATGATGTTGTCATGGTTACGTGTTAATAATGCAAAACAAAAAACAAAATAATTTTCCATGAAAATCTCAACGTGAACAGACGCTCATCTGGCGAGTCAATTAAAATTGTAATTTTGTTTGTTTATTATATCCCGTTTGAATGAAACTATGTTATTAAGTGTTAAGGTTCAAATCAGCGTTATTTGTTTCTTATCTGTGTGAAAAATGAATAAAATTAGGTAAATTAGCCGAAAGTCAAGAATTTGTGACGGAATATCAAAGTAGCGTCAGTAGATTTCAGTTGTTTTTTCGACATGCTTTGTTTGTATCTGCATTTGACGTTTAAAACGTCAACACGCTTCAAGGTTAGGAATCACCTACAAGTTGGACAAAAGTTTTATATCTGTTAATTATTTAGGAAATATTCCCAATATATTCTGGAATTGCAACTGGAATAGCAACCGAATTTAATTTAAACAAATAAGTAACATCGAATCAAGAACCATTTGAACACTGAAGCAAATTTGGGAAGAAAATATAGAGGTTCAACGTATTTACAAGTTTATTGGCATATTTGAACGAAATAATAAGCAGTAAATAAGATTTGGGTTAATTACCTTGTGGAACGATTTTAGGAATACGAATATACTCAGTCCAAGGAGGAACTTAGAAAAAAGCAAGAAGTGATGGACTTTCGTTTTGAAGTTCTAGATCAACAGGAGTGTCATCCTAATTTCATCTAGTGAATTTTACAAACATCAGAAGAAAATAAGTAAGTGCTTCTTCTATGATAAAGGTAGGTCCGTTTGAAAGTGATTTGCTAAATTAGACCTTACTATTTCATGTAACTTTGTCATTTAATTCTTAAAGTTGTTTAACGTTTTATAAGAAAAAACTTAGACAATTCGATAACATTTAATTCATTTCTTTGTTGCATCCATATTTTATAAGTTCATGTATACTACCTTGTATCCTTCACCTTCTTCAGTTAACCAACGAAAAAATGTAAGCGTTATACAATAGTTACGATAATTTATAAGTTTTATTTGAAGTATCCCCTTTGTGTTGTTTCAACAACTTTTGTAATAATATTGTAATATATTTTTTCATATGAGAGGGAGGTCGTCTTTATTACGGGTGCTAGTAAGGCCCCCTTCTTGCAAATGTAATATATTTGTCGCTTCAATGTGCGGCTCATATGTAGGCCCCTCAATAAAACATCATAATAATATGTAACCGCAAAGACAAAAACCTTGAAATGAAGAGAGGAGGAAGACATGAAAATGATGGCAAATGTAAAAGAAAAAAATGGTGAAACGATGCGTATAATACGCAATACTAAGAGTGGTAAACAAATATAAGGGGATGTGGATGGAATAAAATTAAAAGTATAGAGATGGAAGAAAGTGTATAGAAATAGCAAAAGACTGAAGTAATGCACAGACTGAAAAATCGTGGGTAAATATAAAAGTAACAGAGAAAAGAAGCTGATAGTAGGTAGATATTCTAGAAATCCATCAAAGAAATAAAGCAGAACCTCGAAGAACCTAAAAAGAATCTAAATTGTTATACGGCTGAGTACTTAGGAATAAACTGTATTCCAAAACCTAAACCAGAACTATAATAAAGTTAGAAAATATTACAATAAATCATAAAAAGTTTGTATATTTTATAGAGCTGAAAATATTAAATTTATTTCTAAATGTTTGACGTTATCACATTTTTGTGTCCCTTTCGTATTGCAAAACCACAAAATAACACATAGAATGAGTAAGATAAAAAAGAGCAAAGCAGGGATTTAAACCATAAAGAAAAAAATGGAATGTAGAAAAGGGGACAAATAAAAAAGTATGTGGAAAAAAAGAAAAAGCAAAGAGAAAAAGAAAAAAGATCAGGGAATCTGAGGTATAAAAATAGGCAACAATGACAAGACCGCAACAAAGAAAAAAAAATAGGTATACTTTTGGACTATATTCGCTTCATAAGTATCTAAAAGTGTGACATATTAGCAATTAGAAAAGGGATGTGGGAAGAAAAAAGAATTATATGATGTAAAGGATTGGGGCGTAAGCAAAAGTTTAAATAAAGAAATATAAGATAAGGCAAATAAACGTACAAAATGAGGAATCTCGCGGACACGGAATAGAACCAAAAGGAATAGTAAGTGAGTTTGTTCACAACATTTGCTCGCCACCCTTTGACGTCACCGTCTGCTAACAACCGTTGGCTCACCACCATTTACTCTTTCCTCGCCACCGTTCGCTCGCCATAGTTTGTACGCAACCGTCGCCACCATTTGCTTGTAACAATTTGCCCGCCACCGTTTGCTCGCCATCGTTTGTACGCAACCGTTTACTCGCCGTCGTTTGCCCGCCACTGTTTGTTCGCCACCGTTTGCTCGCTACCGCTTGGTAACAGCCGTTTTCTCGCCACCATTTGATCGCAACAGTTTGCTCACCTCCGTTTACTTGTCATCGTTTGCTCGCCACCCTCTGCTAACAACCGTTTGTTCGCCACCATTAATTCGCCTACGTTTGCTCGCAAGCTTTTGCTCGTCACCGTTTAATCACAACCGTTTTCTCGCCACCATTTCTCGCAACCGTTTGCTCACCACCGTTTGCTTGTCGTCGTTTGCTCGCCAACGTCTGCTAACAACCCTTTGCTCGCCACCATTTGACCGCAACATTTTGATCGCCACCGTTTGATCACAACCGTTTGCGCGCCACCATTAAATCGCAACCGTTTGCTCACCACCGTTTACTTGTCATCGTTTGCTTTCCACCGTCTGCTAACAACCGTTTGCTCGCCACCATTTGTTCGCCATCGTTTCCTCGCAACCTTTTACTCGCCACCGTTTGGTCACAACCGTTCCGCGCCACCATTTGATCGCAACCGTTTGCTCATCACCGTTTGCTTGTCATCGTTTGCTCGCCACCGTACTTTCTATATCTATGGTATATAAAAAAAAGAAAAAGTTGTAATTATGACCAAAATATGTACTAAATTATTTTACAAATGAAGATTTCTAACAAAATATAAACTAGTTTTTATGCTTTCATGCAGTTATACTTAGTACTGCGAGCAAGTTTGTTATCGAACAAACATATGGCTAGCAACTGTCCAGGCGAGTATCTTTCACAGCGAGCAACCGACAATCAAGCAATCAGTAGCGAGCAAATGGCGGTGAGCAAGTGGTCGATAGCAAACGACCTAAATCCATTACATACATAGAAAATCACAAACATAATTTAAAAAAAACTGTAGTACAGGAGAGCGGTATGGATAGAACAATATTATTTGTAACAAAATCATATTTTTATTCAATCACTTCCAAAATATGAATAGCAATTATTATTTAGAATTTCTATTTTCTTACATGCTCAAAAAAAATCACAGATACATAAGCAACACAAAGTAGAGAAATACAAAAATACCCAAAACTAGGCAGAAAGTAATAAACCGACACCAGATTCAGGCCCAGTGAACGGTGTTTCAGATCCTAGTTTTGCTAGTTGATCTGCGTTTTCATTCCTTCTATGCCTGTGTGACCTGGCACCCACACAAATTTTACCTTGTTAGAGTTTGCCAGCGTGAGGGTTCTACGGAGGCAGTTCCAGACAAGTTTTGACTTAATCTGGTTTGAATTCAGTGTTTTCGCAGCTGCCTGACTGTCAGAGATAATAAAGATGGTTTTATTTGTATAGCCCCTTCTTATGTTCTCTTCTACTGCTGCTAGAATTGCACAGGTTTCAGATTGGAATATTGTGGCAGTTTAGCCCAGAGATATGGAGGTACTATATCTTGGTCTACTGCCGTATACGCCAGCTCCGGTTCCGTTGCTCGTGCATGAACCGTCTGTATACCATACTCACCTTTTATGTAAATCTGGTGGTTCCCCTTGATCCCATTACGGTTTATCAGTATTTGGAAGGGTTTATAAAAAGAGAATTTTGTTAACATTTTTAATTTTTGGTCAGATACTACATTTATTATTTTGGAGCAACCCCATGTCTGTTGGGTGCTTCTCCAATTACTCGTGCAGTTTAGGCGATATGCTACCATGGGTGCCACGCCCTTGATTATTATATCTAAAGGAGGAAGTTGCAGGAGAGCTTCTAGTGCTGCTGTCGGAATGCTTCTGAATGCTCCAGTTATACAGAGAGAAGCCAGTCTTTGAACACTAAGAAGCTGGTTTATTGTTTGTGTTTGATGTACCTTGGGCCACCATACTAGTGAACCATATGTTATTGTCGGTCTTATCACCGTTGTGTAAAGCCAATGTACCATGTTTGGTTTTAATCCCTATTTATTTCCAAAGGCTATTCTTGCCATCATCAAGGTTGTTTTTGCCTTGTTAGTGGTCCTTAGCAAGTGTTGGTTCCAGGTCAATTTGGTGTCTAGAGTCACACCCAAGTACTTGACCTCCCCAGGGTTTCTCCGAGGAGTTTCAGAGGATTTACGCCTCCGTGATTTCTCTTTCTAGTGAATGGTAAGAGGCTGGTTTTTGCAGGATTTACTGTACTGTACTGTGTGTCTCAACCTTACCCAGAACAGTTGCATTATTTCTGAAATTATATTGCCCTGCTTACCCTCTATAAGGACGACTATGTCATCTGCATAACCAAGGTTAAAGAAGCCTTCAGTTGTTCAGGTTTGTGAGGAGTTCGTTTATAACCAGATCCCAAAGTAAGTAGGATAATACTCGTCCTTGCGGGCATCCCCTGGTTGCTGACACCTCCATCTCTTCGCCGCATAATATGACTTGTATACCTGTCGACTTTGTATCATGTTTCTTATCCACCTACATGTGGTGGCCTCAGTACCATGTCTCTTAGCCGCTTCAATAATTAATTCAAAGAAGGTATTATCAAAGGTAGTATATGAAGGAAGGCTCCTAAAGCGATTTTCTTGTTTTGTAGGCTGCGCTCTATCCTGTTGAGCAGGGTATGGAGAACGCTTTCACATGATTTGCCTGGTAGGTAGGCATGTTGGATTTGATGTAGAGATTTCTCTATGAGTACCCCTTCCCTTGTACGCCTTTCTACCAGTTTTTCCATCGTTTTCAAAATAAAGGAAGATACACTTATTGGTCTAAATACCTTAGCTTGGTCATATGAGTTTCGACCCGGCTTTGGTATAAAGACCACTCTGGCAAGTGGCCAGGTTTGAGGTACATTATCTAGTACTTAAAAATATATATTTTAATAAGTTATTGGTCTGACGCAAATATTCATTTATAGAAATATTATTAGAGACAGTAAATCAGTATGTAGTTAGTGATTCTACTAACTAGATCGCGTGTTTTTCACATCCTATTGGATATAATTTTGTTAAACCACCCTCAATGCATCTCTTAAAATGCACTTTCTCTCCTAAACAGTAGCAATTTGTATTAATGTTATTTTTCACACCATATTTAGGAAACTATATATTTATTGTTTTCTAAGGAACCAAAGCTTATGTGATTAGCTTTGGGATTTCAAAACAACTATCAGAGCATTCAAAATACGAAATATAGTCCCATAAACTGACACAGCATTACTGCCAGACTAGAAAATGCCATAAAAATGATAAAACATTTTAATTGTAATAAAACTACTTCAAATATCTAGGAACAAATCATTAAATCAGCGTCCTATTTTCGTTTCCGTGCTATGCAGTATATTAATTTCCCTGTTTTTATTAGCTTTCCGTCGTGTATTACAAAACGTCCGCAATAATTTTTGAGATATCGACGCAAAGCATTCCAGCGAAATTAAGATGCTGGTCGTGGAGTTAAATCGCTGGCATTTTTAAATGGATTACACGAGATGAATCATTGTAGTATTGAAAGATCGGAGGCGTTCGCGTTCCTTCCTTGTTGGAAGCACGAAAAGCCGAGGGGCGAACGTAAACCCACTTTTAATGAAATTTATAGAGCTCAATATTATGTCGAATAACAAACTCGGTAGGTATTTAAATACGCTGTTCGGCGCTTTGAGCCGAGCTAAGGTTATATTTTTTGAATAAATTAACTCGATATTTAGAGGTTTATTATGCCGGTGCTTTATAATTTGGTGATTAAATTCGAAACTCTCGCTTACACGCTGGACCTCAGGTTATTATTTGAGGCTGTAATGTTATTGACGAGGCGTGTGGTTCGGGTAATTTGGGTAATGAAATAGTTCGCTCAAAAAAATCAGATCGGGTTTTCTTACTTCGCTCATCTCCTCATCATCTTACAATCAAAAAAATTAATTAAACCGGATTATCTTGAAAAAATTCACTTTTGATGTTGTTAATGAATTCTCCGAAGTTGATCTTATTTTTACGCACTATTTCGCGTTTATCACCAAAACCGGGTTATGTGGATGTGTTAATGATTTAATTAAGTCCTAAATGCTCTGCGGTGTGCGACTTCCTTGTCAGTTACCAAACTAACAGTTATTTTCTCATAATTTTTTGTTTCCCATCAATTAAAACGTTCAACTGCGACAAAACGATAACTTTAGCTGTCTTCTAAATGCTCACTGATTGGCAGCCGAGCTTTTAGATAATTGGACGTTAACTAAAATTCACATAAGGTCTGCGAAATGGAGCAGTTTTTGTGGCACACAATTAAATACCTCCTTATACAGGGCGTTATGCAATTCCATGCTCGAAGCCAAAAGGCCTATGGCGATAATTGAGATAATTAGATAATGTTTCCTTCTACAGCAGTTTTTGTAAAAACTAATGGCTTTTAGATTGTCCATTAACGTAAAAATAAGGAATTCTTTAGAACTAAATTAAGTAACACTTTAAAACAATATGTCTGACATTTGTTTTAGTAGCATCTGTCAGAAGTGAAGTAAGACATGATGTAACAGTTATGAGTAGATCTATTAATAGTTTGAACAGCTTCTATTTGACCTATTTGTTTAATACGGGTAAATATTTATATCAAGCAAACAACAAGTGTTGAAATTATAAATATTGTTATACCTTCTTAATATAAACCATACAGGCTGATCAAATAATGGTGGATAAACCAGAGAAGACTGCAACGTTGTGTTGTTGTGTTTATTTTCTGATTGTCCTGTGACACTTTGATTGGCGCAGGTTCGAATCTAAAGTAACACTATAAAGATTTGATATATGAATTAAAGAAAATACAACTGCAGACGATGTAAAAAAATCTACTCCCGGTATTTAACTGCAGCAGTCCTTAGCCGGTAGTATATTTATCTCAAATAAGAAGACTCCCCTTTCGAAATGCTCGTTCAATTTACAATTAATTGGCCAGTTTAAGGTGCAACCAAGTTGCCCCCAACCGTGTCCAGCAGTGGAAGACCAGTAAGCAGCTGAGATACCTTAAGGCGTTTGGCATGGTAAAGGGTTAAGGAAACCCGCAGCTACAGCTGAGATACCTCAAAGCGTAATCAAACGGATTAGGTCCGTTAGCATCTGAGATACCTCAAAGCGCTGGACAAGGCAGAGGGTTCAGGAAACCTACACCTGCAGCTGAGATACCTCAAATTGGAATCAGAAGCGGAAGGCCCGTAAACAGCTGAGTTATCTTAAAGCGCTGGGCAAGGTTAAGGGATAAGAATACCGTCCTGCAGCTGCAGCTGAGGTACCTCAAATCGCCATCTACAGGGCAAGGCCTCTAAGCAACTGAGATAGCTCAAAACGATGGGCAAGGTAAATGGTTAAAGAAAACTGTAATTGTATCTGAAATACCTCAAAGCACAAACAGAAGAAGAAGGCTTGTATGCATCTGAGATACCCTAAAGCGCTGGGCAAGGTAAGGAGTTAAGGAAACGTACAGCTGCAGCAGAGATACCTCAAAGCGGAATTGGAAGCAGAAGGCCTGTAAGCAGCTGAAATACCTCAAAAGGCTGGGCAAGGTAAATAGTTAAAGAAACCTGTAACTGTAGCTGAAATACCTCAAAGCCCAATCAGAAGAAGAAGGCCTGTATGCAGCTGAGATACCTAGATGCGCTAGACAAGCCAAACGGTTGAGGAAAGACACAGCTGTAGCTGAGATATCTCAAAGCCCAATCAGAAGAAGAAGGCCCCTAAGTAGCTAAGACATATCAAAGAGCCGCGCAAGGTAAGGAGTTAAGGAAACCTACAGCTGCAGCTGGGATACCTCAAAGTGAACTCAGAAGCGGAAGGCCCGTAAACAGCTGAGATATTTTAAAGTGCTGGGCAATGTAAAGGGTTAAGAAAACCTGCAGCTGCAGCTGAGATACTTCAAATTGCTATCAACATGGGAAGGCCTGGAAGCAGCTGAGATAGCTTAAAACGCTGGGAAAGGTAAATGGTTAAACAAACCTGTAACTGTAGCTGAAATACCTTAAAGCGCAATCAGAAAGAGAAGATCCGTATGCAGCTGAGATACCTCAAAGCGCTGTACAAAGCAAAGGGTTGAGCAAACCACAGATGCAGCTGAAACACCTCAAACCGCAGTTAACAGGGAAAGGCCTGTAAGTAGCTGAGACACCTCAAAGCCCTGGGCAAGATAAGGAGTTAAGGTAACGTACAGCTGCAGCAGAGACACCTCAGAGCGAAATTGGAAGAAGAAGGACTGTAAGCAGCTGAGATACCTCAAAATGCTAGACAAGGTACATGGTTAAAGAAAACTGTAACTGTAGTTGAAATACCTCAAAGCGCAATCAGAAGAAGGCCTGTGTGCAGTTGAGACACCTAGATGCGCTAGACAAGGCAAATGGTTAAGGAAACGTACAGCTGCAGCGGAGATACCTCAGAGCGAAATTGGAAGAAGAAGGCCTGTAAGCAGCTGAGATACCTCAAAATGCTAGCCAAGGTACATGGTTAAAGAAAACTGTAACTGTAGTAGAAATACCTCAAAGCGCAATTAGAAAAAGGCCTGTATGCAGCTGAGATATGTAGATGCGCTAGACAAGGTAAACGATTGATGAAACATACAGCTGTAGCTGAGATATCTCATAGCGCAATCAGAAGGAGAAGGCCCGTAAGTAGCTGAGATATATCAAAGAGCCAGGCAAGTTAAGGGAGTTAAGGCAACTGAGATACCTAAAAGTGAAATCAGAAGCAGAAGGCCCTTAAACAGCTGAGATATCTTAAAACGCTGGGCAAGGTAAAAGGTTAAGAAAACGTGCAGCTGCAGCTGAGATACTTCAAATTGCAATCAACATGGGAAGGCCTGTACGCAGCTGAGATAGCTCAAAATGCTGGGAAAGGTAAAGGGTTAAACGAACATGTAACTGCAGCTGAAATACCTTAAAGCGCAATAAGAAAGAGAAGGTCCGTATGCAGCTGAGATACCTCAAAGCGCTGAGCAAGGTAAGGCATTAAGGAAACTTACATCTGCAGCAGAGATACCTCAGAGAGGAATCAGAAGCAGAAGGTCCGTAAACAGCTGAGATATCTTAACGTGCTGGGCAAGGTAAAAGGTTAAGAAAACCAGCAACTGAAGCTGATATACCTCAAATCGCAATCAACATAGGAAGGCCTGCAAGCAGCTGAGATACCTAAAAAACGCTTGGCAAAGTAAAGGGTTAAAGAAAACTATAACTGCAGCTGAGATACGTCCAAGCGCATTCCACAGGAGAGCTCACCTAAGCTACTGATAATTGTGCTACTTGATGCTTAGACTGGGAATAATTTCATGACAATTTACTTCTACTTTTGTTGGCCAAACATTTGGTGTTGGGTGGTGAAAACATAAAATATTTTCCAATATAAAACGTCTTACAGTTCTCTAACTCTATTTTATAATTCCATTCGTTGTATATGAAAACCGATGTTTAATTAATGTGAATTGCCCTTATAAATTAAGCTTCATCACAAAGGGCATAACTTTTACTGTAAAATACATACGTACAGAACACGGCTCTTTCCCAAATTATATGAAGCGTAGGAGTTTGGCAGGCATTCACTAAAATTTTTTATAATCTACATTTAAAAATAAAAAATATATAAGTATACATTAAAAGTTAAAATTATGAATTATGCCCAAAAATTAAACTGTCTATGTGAATATAAACATAATCGCAAATGCGGGCCTCTACAGTTAGTACATTATTGGTGGAAAAAAAAGAAAATTAAAGGTTAATATTTAAAAGTTTTGTGGAATACAGAAATATCACATCTGGCAACACTGGAGCGTAGTTGCCAGCGAAGTGCTTGTCTTGTAAGTATAGAAAATGAAATTAACGTTTACATCCAGCCATCAAAGAAATACAGCGTACTCAAATACAAGTTCAGAAAATGTATCCGATTATGTCAAATTTAAATATCTTCTGGTTCTAATATCTGGAAAAACTGGTATCGCAGATTTTTTGTTCATGCGTGATGCGTCCTTATTTAATAATATACTGTACGAATAATTTAATGCTTCTAAAGAAATACTGTAAATGAATTACACGTTAACTGCACTTTCTAAATCGATTATTTTCCTATGTACTCCACTGTGGAGTTAAATTTCATGAATTATGTTTATTTTCTATATGTATTTAAATAATTTTAGGGAAACAAACAACATGGTTAATAAAATACATGGAGAAGCAATCATAAAATATTAGCTGCACTAAATTAAACTTCCCGTGGGGTTCATTTTGACTATTACACGAAGAAATTCACAATTTATCAGTTCAGTTTACCTCAGAATTAATGTTGATTATGATCAATATAACAAGATTAATTTTTCCAATAATATTTAATGGTTTTACGAAAGTTTCTTGCTTATCAATTGTAGAAATAAATCTGTGAAATTAATCGGAAACTACTAAACTAACAAATTTTCATTAATATCACGGGCGAGGTTGGTTACGAGGTATTCATTCTGAATATTACACGAAGAAATTTATTTTAGCTTAAATGTCCATGTTTCGTGTATACAATGTCTTACTAGGATATCTACAATGTTTTATAACCTAAACACAAACTGGTTGCTCTTTATATGATTGACTAGGTATCATTGGAAGAGATTTGATGTAAAGCATTTCTTTCTAAAATAAAGTATTTTTTCTAAAATCTGTGATCCTGATTAGTTGCCAGGCTCTCAGAAATTGGATATTTAAAATTATTTTCTTCAAAGTTAGTTAGAAAAGAGAAGAATTTAAACACGTATTCTTAAATATAACGAGCATTTACTTAACCTTTGAATATTATTATTTTCAGGAAGTGGAGTGGTAAGCTCAAACGTATTGAATGAAAAATGTTTTCTCTGAAAAACTATTAAATGGGCAGTAAAGCATTTAACTACATCTGAAAATAAAACCCATCACTTTCTATTCAATTCAGGATTAAAATCATTAGTTGGATCAAAGCAAACTGAAATGCATATCCCTTTTCAATCTGGGCAATTACAAAATGAATGAGCTGTTGAAAATCTGTTTCGCAATACATTGATTATATATAGGGTGTTAATGAATACGTGTTACAAATTTATAGGGTATGTAAGGGATTCGAAACAGACCAACCTATAATAAATAACTCATATCCGGAAACGCAACGTTTTCGAGCTACAGCTATCAGTTGTTATCTACTTGAATGTTGTGTAATTGGGCCATACTTTTTTCCACATTCCTCTCTTCTTGACCTTCTTGCTAGAATTGTTGGAAGAAGTACCATTAAAGATTCGTCAACAAATGTGGTTGCAACATGACGGTGCGTCAGCACACGTTTCATTTGCCGTCCAGACTACATCAACCAAGTATTAGGTGATGGTGATGGATTGGCCGAGGAGGACCACTAGCATGGCCGCCTCGTTCCTCGGACATTGCTTCCCTAAATTTTTTATGGGGTCATAAGAAGAGTCTGATTTGTGAGACGCCCGTAAAGTCTGAAGAAGATTTGCTAGCACATATTCAGGCTGCAACGCAAAAACTCCAAACAACGCCTGACGCTGTTGAAAGAATATACCACAATATTCTTTATAAGTTCAATCTTTGCATCAAAGTTGGTGGTGGTCATTTTCAGCAATTATTGTAATTTTTGACAAATATATATTGCTGTGTTACACCCAATAAAATAACTAAGTTTTAATTAAATATAAAGCATAGAAGCTATATGTGGCTTTCCTGTATGGAAATGAGTCGTTTACACACACAATTTTCAAACGAGTTCATGCGTAATACTTTTCGATGAGTCTTCGGGTTGGCATAATGTGGGAATTGCAAATTTTACAGTCATCCACAGGAATTTTAGCATTGGAGCCGCGATCTAGACGTAGTTGATATACCTTGCAATAATTTTCCTTGAGTTTTGAGCTGTAATTACAATAATATTAGTATATTTGTCTACGATTTGACAGTTCAGATTAATTTTGTGGAATTTAGCACACTAATGTGTTTAGTTGGTTGTTTATTGTATTGAATGCCTTTGTATTGGCATAAGAGGCAACTTTGTATTGTAATTTAAATAAACAATAAAGATGTATTTATTTCTTTATATGCATAAAACCATGATTTTCTTCGACAGAGATAGAAATTGTATGAAATACATATTATTAATGTACAAAACCAGCTATATGTGTATGTACGAAGTTAGTACAGGTGATTTATATGATTTTCATCGTGTTTCCCATAGCAACAATGTTGTATTCGTTTATATATTTGTGCCTTAAGCAGATTTTGATTGATTTCTGTTATGTAAATATAAATTGTGATTTTAATAGTGTTTCTAGGGGAATTATTAGGTCAAATGCTTTTGAATACTAAGACAGGGTATCTTTTAGTGTATAATTTGTTAGAAACAATGCTGTAATTATTAAATTATTTATGTTTGTATGTCAATTGGCCTTGTAAGTTTAGAAATTGCCTGATTTTCCCATATTTATGTATTTAGATCCTGAAGAAATGTTTTATAAACAATATTAAGATGATGTTAGATTAGTTTAAGTGTGTTTGTGTTGAGTTTAAATGTTTAATTATTTGTTTATTGTTAATTTATTGATTTTGACAATGTTTGTTAGGTTATAAGTGCTTCTAAGAGTATCGTGTTTGATCTTACAATTTGCGCTTTTTGATGAGGATTCCAAATTTGCTTTTAGTTTTTCGATAACATAATCCATAAGGAAGTTATTTAGATTTATAAGATTTTATTCGAAAATCGTTCATTTTGTACCTTGCTTCTGATTGGTCAGTTTTTCAAGTTGACAAGCAGGGTTGATTAGGTTTTTTTAAAAATTAGAGCATAAGTTGGGTTTCCATAGCAACGATAGCATTTTTCTGCTTGGGTATAAAAGCCAAATTCCGATGCGGAGCATCACTTGCTAAAATCTACAACGACGAGCTGCTGATTATTTATAACTGAAAATTTGTATTTGTGAGGTTATGTGTATCTGTCAAAGTTAATAAAATTATTAAAAGTTTGAAACGTGCCTTACTCACCGATGTGTTAAATCACCAGTGCTACGAATTATTTTTAACAATTACCAGTGCTACGATGATATATGATTATAAATAAATAAAAATAATCATTCTTCTCCGATCGACGAAATATTCAAGTGTGGGCGTAACGTGACCTGAAACACTGCAACAGACAAGTGCATCGTTTAAGCAACATACAACAGGTATTAACATTTCTTTACCTGCAACAATATAAGACTACATTACAAGAAGGTAAACAGCGAGGAAAGAACGGAGCTGAGGGTGCCATCGAAGGTCAACGCTACTCACAAGTAAGGAACTAGCGCGCGCATTTCCAAGATCGGATTCAGTAACGTCAAGAAAAAAAGGTTGGTGGATGCTTTAGTAATAAGTTTCGATCTCTTGTTTAAAAGAAATTTATTTTTATTATAATAATTGTGTTCCATATTACATGCTTATTTCAAGTAAAATATTTGCAAAGGTTTTCTGGAATAATAAAAATTTATTTTATTTTGTGATCAGTCAAAGTTTAACTAATAAATCTAAA
Source organism: Limonius californicus (assembly GCA_014611495.1). Taxonomy (NCBI): domain Eukaryota; kingdom Metazoa; phylum Arthropoda; class Insecta; order Coleoptera; family Elateridae; genus Limonius; species Limonius californicus. The sequence continues at coordinate 10,673 of JABXWE010027559.1, read as the reverse complement.
TTATTTACTGCTTTCCTTTGGTTCCTCGTAAAACGAGTGTAATTTTGCAACCCCCTATTATTACAACCAGAATTTTAGTTAACCCTGAGATTTATTTATTTACTTAATTTTACTTTCATTTTTTTTCCTAAATTCATGCTGTTTTGTATAAAACAGTCTCGTTTTAAATTTGTGTTGTGTGAAGGGTCCATTTTAATACATTGGTGTCATAAATTTACTAAGATTTTTGGAAGCACAAGAATGCATGTGTGTATAATTTTATTTGGTGGATTTACAGCGAAGTTTAGTAAACCATCTACGGCGATATTTTTTAATTATAACAATCACCAAAACCCTGTATCACAGCAATATTATATATATATATATATAATTATTATGAGCATTAGTTGTAGTATTTTACTACTCTGAGCATTATTCCTAAGTCCAGCTCACTGAACAGTGAAACTAACAACTAAACCAAACGAACATAATCAGTAGAGTTTTAAAGCTTTCTAAATTGCGTCTAACGGTTTAAATACGTACAGCCACTCTCTTAAACAATCTGAATTAAATGGTAGCGAAAATTAAACGTCTCCTCTAGTAGCATATTGTTGGAAAAAAAGTATTGTAGAAGAAAATTAGATTGGACCTTAGATTCACAAAGCAGAAATCTTACCACTAAGCTATAACTGCTGTCGCAGTCGTGTACCATAACATACTCTATATGTGAGATTTAAATAATTACTTCAAAAGCATCATTTATAATGAGGTTCCAATTACATGGGTAACAAATGATTAAACAATTTATTATTTCAATTTACAGCGTTCAAAGTTAATTTTTATATTTTGCTAATTATCTGTTTATATTTTGGCATGCAGTAAATACTTACTAATTGTCACTAATTGGGAGAGAAGAGTCATCTGAATTAAGGGATAATCCCGATTAATGCACCAACTTTTAAAACCTATATTTATTTAAAATATATTAATTTATCTACATAGAAACACATGAAAACTGGATACGCATACGAAGCAATTTAAGCAATAACGTCCGTCATATATCGCTCTGGATCATCCGACTACTGAATTAACTGTAACTGAATTAGTGTTGCTTAACTTTATTGATAATTCGCTATCGGGTAATTTAAAGAGTTTGTATCTTTCCATTTAAAATACTCGCTAATGTTCATAGCTCTCATAATGGGATAAGGTAGATAAGTCCACAGTCAAATCCCACAAAACAGATTTAATGTTGTTAAAGGTATTAAATGGTGTGAACGTTTTCGAACCTATTTGGGTTCATCTTCAGACTAGTAAGATAAAATATCAAAATTACAAAAATTTGAAGGGTTGTAGGAAAAATTGTTTAAGCAAAAACACCATGAATAAACTAAGTATGACACTTCATAATTAAGGAACTAAACATCTCAGGCAAAGCCGAAATTAAATATTATTAAACAGTAAATCAAATCATGATCAAGATCAAGCTTGATGGATAGGATTGAAGGCCAAAATCCTTATTTATTTAACATTTATTCTTAGAGGGCGTTCTTGGTGGTTATTAGATCTGCGAACGGCTCCGGTACCTCTACGACATTTCAATTTCTGCCTCCAGTCCAGGTTTTCCAACCTCCTGTTATGGTAGATGCGTCTCTTCTAACCCCATCAGCAATTTCTCGAAAAGCCTTTCCACCTTTTCGCATCTTCACTATTCGTGCACTTTCTAAAGCACTAGATTGAAGAAAATTATCGCATCTACATAAAGGAAGCATCGCCAGATAATGTTTAAATGCAATAACAGCAGATGTTTACTGGGTTTTGCTTTTTCAATGCCACGCAATGTATAACATAAACCCTTTTCGTATTAGCCATGGTAAGCGTCTATCTAATAGTTGCCATTATAAATATAGCATATGGTTTTATTTATTTTAAATATCTATGAAATATCTATTCTGTAATGATTAAGTGCTTCATTATTGTTCCTAAAATGTGTCATGAAATATTTGTCTCAGTCTGTCAGCCTTTAAAGTTAACTGTTAAGTATTTCATCAACTGATCCTTCTATTATCTTTTATTGTTTTATCTATGCTAACTCGTAGTTTTAGACAGACTAACCTTAATAATTTTTTCAAAAATTGATTATAGTTTCATCAGCACAACTAGATAATGGATATAATCGGTAATTATTGCATCCATCTCTCTGTAAGCTTTTATGTATTGGTCTGATAAAACGTGACACGTATATTAAAAAAATGCTTACCTTTTATTTACAAATAGTTGTAGAAATCAAGTAAATTGGTCTTTCCGTCAGGTTCACAAAATGGTCCGTCATTCCCTCTTTGAAACTATTGCTACTGGGAATACGAGTATACTTTCTTCTTGAAGACCCCGCTGAATTATGTCTTGAAAATAGCATTTACTTTCCAAAGGTGCTATGGGTATCCTGAACATTATTCTTAATAATATCATCATTATACGGAAATGTATATTATATTACCTATATTTGTAAACTTCTCAAAAATGATTAGGGATATTGTGGTGTAACACAGCTAAAGACAACGCCAATTGCATTTATAATAAAAACCTACTAAAACAACAAAACGTATCGTCTTTTTAGTAATGAACATGAAAATTACAACGAAGGTACGTTTAAAAAATTAATTTAACAATATTATAATGAAAATCGTTATTGTTTCCTATCACTTAGCTTAAATTTAATAAATTCTAATACCGCACCGCACCTCCTCTGGCTGTAATAACTGCCCTGCACCTTGATGATATACTCTCAATGCAATTATCAATATGTTCTTGTGGAATTCGATGCCACAGTACCGGCAATACCTCCCCCAGCTGTTGCACAGTAGTAGGCCTTGGATTATGGTGATCCACCGATCTCTGCAAAAGGTCCCATGCATGCTCGATGGGGTTAAGGTCTGGAGATGGCGGAGGAAGAGCAAGATGGTTTATTTCCTTAACAATCGAAGCACCATGCGGCCTTGCATTGTCGTCAAGAAAAACAAAATAATCCCGCCCAACAGCGTTGCGTTTGTGGAGGACGGCTTTGAGGCTGCGCCATAAGGGCCTGTGGCACAAAGCAGGCAGGTGAGGCAGACATTCCCGCATGATGGATGAAGCAGTCGTCAAGACCCCTCCTCTAGACGCAATGGTAAACTACCTTCCTCCACAATATTCGGTCAATAGACACTTCAGTGTTTATGCCAATGTTGAACCAACCCAGCATACGGACATATCCATCTTTACCGACGGATCTAAAACAAGAGATGGAACTGGTGCCGGAGTCTTCTGCGATGACCTAAACCTACGCCACAGTATACCACTAGTCAAAATTGCTACTGTCTTCCAAGCGGAGGTAGTGGGAATAATGTATGCTGCAAATGCAGTTCTTGAACGACAGATCAAGAGCCAACGTATTGGTACCCTCAGAGACAGCAGAGCCGCTTTACTAGCCCTGGGTAATTGCAAAATTACCTCAGGAGTGGTACTGCAGTGCCGTGAAGCTCTCCACGATATCTCACAAGATAATATCATTTCTTTTATATGGGTGAAAGGATGTGACGGAAACTAAGACAATGAGGAAGCTGATGAGATTGCGAGACTGGCCGAACAACATCTCTAAAACAACCCGAGCACGATGTGGCCTTGCGTTTCCGTTAAGAAAAGCAAAGTATTCCCGTCCAACAGCGTTTCGACGGTTCACAACATGGTCCATAATGATCTCTTGGGCATACCGTTGGTCCGTAGGTGTACTATTAAAGATATCGAGGTCAGTAGACCACCCTAATGAAATACCAGCGCATACTGTAAGACCATCACCGCCAAAGGCAACGACTGGTCGTGTATACTGAGGTAAGGTACGATGTCCGGCACTACGATATACTCTTTGATGCCGGCTATCATTTCTGAGATAATATCTGGACTCGTTTGAAAACAATATATCATCCCACGATGTCGCTTCTTGAAGCCTAAGTCTTGACCATTACGCGCGGTATCTTGGTTGAGCCACAGTTCTTGCAGGACACCTCAGGAGGTGAAGTAGGTCCTACCTCAAACAATCGATTTCCCACAGTTTGGTCGGAGATTCGATATCTTGTGGCATTCTAGAGCACTTACTGTAGATGTTGAGCAGTTGAAAAGGGGTGCATTCTTGCGTTCATTGCCAGAAGTCGATCCTCACGAGTTGTGATGCGAAAAGATCCACTTCCAGGCCTTCTTGCAGTCGTACCTGTTTCTCTAGGGCGCGAAAGGACACGTGAAATTACACTCTGCGTGGTTCCTAACATATCAGCAATGTCGACCTGGCGATCTCCTCTTCGGTACATAGCAACGGCGAAATTTCGTTGTTCTATTGTTAAAATCTGCATTTTATGATTTATTATTAAAAACACAAATGTAACACACAAATAAAAGAACAATGAAAAAAAAAGATCTTAAGAAGACAGGAGAGATTATTCAATCAAACACACAAACTCAACTTGACATTAATACGGTTAAACAATTGCAACAATAGGCGACCATTAGCCGCCAAATACAAACATATATGCCTTACATTACATTGTCCCTATTCATTTTTGCGTAGTATATTATAACTGATGGTTAGTTCTTGTCAAAAAGTATTCTCTATTTTATTTTTGCCCTACTGATAAACATCTAAATAAGGATCTACAGATTTTAAGATTTACTTTCTAAGTAAATTGCTATAGATTTTTTAAATACACAATATTCGCTACCGGATGCTACTAAAGTAAGCTTCGATTACGTTTTCCTATGCTAGTGAAACTAGAACTTCTTTTGCTGTCCTTGTTAATGGTTCTCGATAAAAACTTAAATATTGGCCACCAATTTGCTTAACAGCTTTCTGTATAAATATAATTTAAGCAATCATAATATAAATAGTAGACAGGCTGTAATTTTCCATTGTCTAGCGCTCTTAATTACGATTCCCTGTTTTTTACCTCTTCCTATTAACACCAATTACACCCATTTATTAACAGCTTCTGCTACTTATCTGCCATCTATGAATGATGCAGCTATCTATGCAAGTCTGCTTAATTGTTATGCGGAACATGGAGCAATAAAGTGAGTTAATACCTTTTCTTTTTTTTGCTCTTGTAAAACTCATCCTATAGCTTATTAAACACCGAAGTAAATCTCCTTCAAGAGCAGCTCGTAAATTAGCTAAGAATTTCTGAATTAGCTGCGTATGCGTAGCTTTGCATCCGTGCGAGTTGCTCAAGAATTGCGACTTTCACAGCTAGCAAGACGAGCAGCTCAATTTTAGGATGTTAACCTAGCGAGCGGCGATAGGTACATACTGTAAATGTGGAAGGCATTATTTTTAATGATAGTTTAATGCTACTGGATATTAGAAAACTTGCTTGATGTGTCTGTAGACGCGAGCATTCTATGTTTTTTCTCATTTTTTATCTAGGCAACGATATTAACTCCGTGATTAATTTTAAACAGCAGCCAAGCAACTAGTATTTTAAGTATTCTCCTTGAAAATTAATTACTTATTTAAGAGAAAATAGTTAAACAAAACTCAACAATCTTGACACTAATGAAAAACAGTGTTTATTTCACTCTCTACATTATTTAAACTGTAAAACAAACAAATTCAACCAATGGCGTGGGAATTATAGCAAACAACTGAATCGTCTGCTTAAAAACGAAAATATCGGAAACAATAAAATATTTAGATTTTTCCCTTTGACGTTTTTCTACACACAATTCTACTGAATAAAACTAATTTAAGGAAGACCCTTGAAGCTTTGATTAGGGATATTTGTGAATCAATTTGATCTGTAAACTTGAAATTGGAATAAACTTTTCTTCACATTGTTTCGCTCTTGCAATACAGCAAATTACTTAGAAATTAAATTATTATGTTTAAATAACAGACACATTAATTAAACTTTAACCTTGAAATCTACTTTCAACCCATGATGTACTAAATTTGATTTGATTTTTACTTCGCATGGCTACCTAGTTCCACGAATCACGTAAAGACCCAACATTAATTTCAATTCGTGCTAATTAATCAGCCCCAATTAAACTTAAACCTTATGTGTAAGTGAACATGTTGCTTATTGTAAATAAAAACTAAAGCTTAAATTTAATAACGAATAGAAATAATAATTTTTCTTACTGGTCTGATTTTTACTTCGCATGGATATCTTCCTCCAACGAATCAATTAAACTTAAACCTTATGTGTAGCTAGACATATGTTACCAAAAATTTGCGCACAGAAACAACAAGACAAATTAACAAAACCAACACATTTTCTGGTAACAAATTTGGAAACACCGAAATATTCTACCCACGGGTAACTCACTGCACGTATCGGTGTTTTCACCACGGCTCTCTCAGTCTGCGACACGGGGTGGGTGAAAATGATCTTCAAACTAACAATCTTCAAAGGGCGCCAGGATTCTACTTCACCAGTCGTCGTGCAGCGATAAATCAGACCTACCTTACCGAATCCACATAAGGGTAAACTCTTACCTCGCAGAACGAACGTCAACGGTTCCAACAAAAACATAAACAAGGAAACAAGACACAATAAAACGCAACAAGTGAAGTAATAAACTGAAAATAATTATATTGTCACTAAATTGCAGACAACCTGTATATAAATCAATCACAAATTATATATATAATATAATATAAGTTCAATGTAAATTATACACCCTGTAAATAGGTACAATAAACATAAATATAAAAACGATGACCAAAGCAATGGTACACCCTGTATATAATGGTATCAAATAAACGCAACAGAATCACACTTGGGTGAAGCCCAAGTTGTAACGTTATAATAAACTACAAAGTTAAAAAAATAAAATAAGATTTTGGGAGGCGAACCAAGGAACCAAAATACGTTCCTTACATATGACGTGATAAAGCAAGGAGGAACAGTTCAGCGGAAAAAACCCCTAAATGACTGATCTGAATCACAAAGCAGATCTAAAGGCAAAGATAATAACTACCAAAATTAATAGTAACGCAATCCGAACGCTGGGGAAAATTATCCAAGGCCTTGTACAATGCAGCGTTAAAAATACCCGATACGTAATAACGGGAATTCGAGTAGAGATCCAAAATAAACCCAAAATCCGCATCCCCTTACTCGTAACATAAATATTTAAGTTATACTGAATCAAAAATCCCAAATATCCAATTTTATAACAGCCGGGTCAATATCTACTACGGCAAAATACGCACAAATTGAAATGTAAATCAGCTGATCGCAAAATTGTAAACAATAAAGTAAAACAGACTTAAGTGATTGCTTCTGCTACACAGGTTGATAAATATCGGTAAGTGAACTAAATAATTTGTTGCTAAACACAGTGATAACCGAAATAAAAGATTAGAATACAAAATTACTAATTCATAATACTTGGACAAACAAATCACAGACAGAACTTGTTCTAGGTTATACACGGGCATAAATTGTGAACGAACCCACGTTCTTCAATTATCCAGAACAACGATCGAAGATAAAGTGATAAAGTCTAACCTGAGCTTCAGAGAGTGTCCAAACGGCTTGATCACAGCGATACCGGAGACTATCGTTCCCCAGGTTTACGAAGATGACTTCTTATACAGGAACGGGCAGGTAATTCAAGAAAGTCGAATACGGCTTCCGAAACAGACAAACTCTTCTCTCGTCGAGGATCCCAGATAACGAAGATCAGCTACAGGAAAGTGGTTCACAGGCAGATTCAGAGATACGGTCCCAAGAGCGTGCTTCAATATCACGAAACCATGCGGCGACCGTAATAGTACTGGTAATGTATTTAATCGGGCAATAAAACCCTCGAGAATTTATTCAACCACAAAATATTAAACCAAATAATGCATAAATTCTCTTACAGAACTGGATGATTAATTAAATCCGAAATATTTGCAGATATAAAAATCTTTCATTAATCAGCGTAACATTACTAGCAAAGTAACTGCACACCGTGACAATCAAGAAGGAAGTCCCCAAAAATCTTCTCAACAGGAAACACCCCCGCCTCCAAAATTCCAAATTTACACCTACACTTACAAAATTATTTAAAATTCCCTAAATGTCAGGAAGTAAAGAAATTCAAAATCCAACAAGGTCACCAAGCGCGCACGACATACCAATGGTATGCAACCAAACATACACCTAACATGGACAGGAAACTTAACATAGAAATGTAAACATAACACATATTCATTATTGTGATAAAGCTAAGGTTTAAATTTAATAACAAATTGAAATAATAATTTTTCTTACTGGCCTGATTTTACTTCGCCTGGCTAACTTGCCCCACGAATCAGCTGAACATTCAACTCAAATTTTAATTTGTACTAATTAATCAGCCCTAATTAAACTTAAACCTTGTGTGTAGCTAAACATGTTGTATTGTAATAAAACTACTGCTTAAATTTAATAATAAAGTGAAATAATAATTTATCTTACTGGTCTGATTTTTACTTCGCATGGGTAACTTGCTCCACGAATCAACTAAAGATTCAACATAAATTTGAATTCGTGCTAATTAATTAGCCCTAATTAAATTTAAACTCTTCTCAAATTTTAATTTGTGCTAATTAATCAGCCCTAATTAAACTTAAACCTTGTATGTAGCTAAATATGTTCATTATTGTAATAAAACTAAGGCGTAAAATTAGTAACAAATTGAAATAATTATTTTTGCTTACTGATCTGATTTTTACTTCGCAATGGCTCACTGACTCCACGAATCAACTAAACATTAATTATATTTAAACCTTGTGTGTAGCTAAATATGTTCATTATTGTAATAATGCTTAAATTTAATAATAAATCGAAATAATTATTTTCACTTACTAGTCTGATTTTTACTTCGCAAAAACTACCTTGCACCACGAATCAACTAAACATTCAACCTAATTTTAATTTGTGCTATTTAATCAGCCTTAATTAAACTTAAACCTTATGTGTAGTTAAACGTATTCATTATTGTAATAAAACTAAGGCTTAACTTTAATAATAAATTGAAATAATAATTTTTCTTACTGGTCTGATTTTTACTTCGCACGGCTAACTGGCTCCACGAATCAACTAAATATTCAACATAAATTTGAATTCGTGCTAATTAATTAGCCCTAATTAAATTTAAACTCAACTCAAATTTTAATTTGTGCTAATTAATCAGCCCTAATTAAACTTAAACCCTATGTGTAGCTAAACATGTTCATTATTGTAATAAAACCAAGGCTTAAATTTAATAATAAATTGAAACAATAATTTTTCTTACTGGTCTGGTGTTTACTTCGCACGACTAACACTCCACGGATCAACTAAACATGCAACTCAAATTTTAATTTATGCTGATTAATCAGCCCTAATTAAACTTCAACCTTGCATTTACTAAATATGTTCATTACTGTAATAAAACTAAGGCGTAAAATTAATAAAAAATTGAATTAATCATTTTTGTTAACGATCTGATTTTTACTTCGCATGGACTCACTGACTCCACGAATCAACTAAACATTAATTAAGCTTAAACTTTGTGTGTAGCTAAACATGTTCATTATTGTAATAATGCTTAAATTTAATAATAGATCGAAATAATTATTTGTGCTTACTGATCTGATTTGTACTTCGCATGAGCTCACTGACTCCACGAATCAACTAAACATTCAACACAAATTTTAATTTGTGGTAATTAATCAGCCCTAATTAATCTTAAACCTTATGTGTAGCTAAACATGTTCATTATGGTAATAAAACTAAGCCTTAAAATTAATAACAAATTAAAATAATTATTTGTGCTTATTGATCGTATTTTTACTTCGCACGGCTAACTTGCTTCACGAATCAGCTGAACATTCAACTCAAATTTTAATTTGTGCTAATTAATCAGTCCTAATTAAACTTAAACTTTGTGTGTAGCTGAACATTCCACTGAAATTTTAATTTGTGCTAATTAATCAGCCCTAAGCTTAAACCTTGTGTGTAGCTAAATATGTTCATTATGGCAATAAAACTAAGGCGTAGAATTAATAACAAATTCAGATAATTATTTGTGCTTTCTGATCTGATTTGTACTTCGCATGGGCTCACTGACTCCACGAATCAACTAAACATTCAACTCAAATTTTAATTTGTGGTTATTAATCAGCCCTAATTACACTTAAGCCTTATGTGTAGCTAAACATGTTCATTATTGTAATAAAACTAAAACTTAAATTTAAAAACAAATAGAAACAATTATATTTAGTTACTGTTCTGATTTTTACTTCGCATGAGCTAACTGGCACCACGAATCAACTAAACATTAAACTCAATTTTTAGTTTGTGTTAATTAAACTTAAATCTTATGTGTAGTTACACATGTTCATTATTGTAATAATCCTAAGGCTTAAATGTAATAACAAATTGAAATAATTATTTTTTCTTTGACTAATTCACCCTCTGACTGCACGTATTTAATTTAATTTAATTATAAATTTAATTTCATTAATTATCATTAAGACTAACTTATGTAAATAAAATGTATATTTCAATGTAAATGAAGGGTATGAATTAATAAGAAATTGGGATGCTTATTACTGCTTTAAATAATTCACCTTCCAATTACACGTAATTTCAAGTTAAAATAATTTATTTTAAAATATTAATTTTTAAATTTAGATTCTAAATAAATTA
>JABXWE010027558.1:0-24251 GCA_014611495.1 Limonius californicus | reverse complement strand
TTGTGGGTTTTCTTGAGCAGGATATAAGTTAGCCAAAGTTCGCACGTCATTATTTTGAAGCAGTGCTAAATAATTACCTCCATTCAAATTTCCATCAATGAAAAAGAGACCAATAACATGGTTTCCAATTATCCCTGCCCAAACATTAACCTTTTCCGGTTTTTGCGTATGTAACTCTCTCAACCAGTGAGGATTTTCTTTAGACCAGTAGCGACAGTTTTGGCGATTAACATGGCCGTGAAGTGTAAAAGTGCACTCATCAGAAAACAAAACATTTTCTAGTTGGATAACATTGTTATCTAACCTTTCCATCATTTGTTCACAAAAATACGTTCTTCTATCAGCATCGGCTTCTGAGTTGGTATCAGTTTATAGGGATACATTTTATTTTCTTTTAATACGCGAAAAATCGAGGAATGACTAACATCCAATGCGGCAGCTGCTTGTCGACTCGAAGTATGTGGGTTTTCCTCAAACTCAAGCATTACATCTAATTTGGTATCATTACTCAGTGCATTAAAAGGTTCTTTTTTCATCTGCCGTACATGTCCAAGTTCTCGAAACTGTTTTTCAATTTTACTAATTGTCCCTTGGGATATAGGCGGCAAATCGGGAAAAGTATCATGAAATAGGCAAGCAACTTCGACCTGTGATCGTGTTCTATCTCCGTAACTAACCATCTGTAGAATTGTTACTTTATGCATTTCTGTTAAATAAACCATGTTTCTGAATTGCAGTTAGGAAAATTCAAACAACACGCACAACACAGACAACTACTGTCATGCGGTGACAATCATACAACAAGTTGCTACGGTGTTTTCAACATAACTAACACCGCTAACTATGAAGAATGTTGATAAGTTTTTACGTCTTCTTTTTAGGTGATACTGTCGAAAAAGGGCACCGAAATTGTTTTTGCTTGCCTTCTTATTATCAAGAACGAAACGCTATTAGTTATTAAGTTTTCACTGTGTTGTAGTGAATTTCGTCAATCAGACGAATTCATTTTTTTTTCTGTTAATTTTTGCAATAAATTTTATAACCATAGCATTTTTGAATAGAGAATGAAAAGACCTTTCAAATTAGGTACAACAAACTCGTATTTCCAATTTAAAAATTTGGGGGTTGCAACTGTCACTCAGAGGGGGTTGAATTTAGGGATAACATTTTTACGTTGCATGATGTCATTTCATAATCTAAAACTGACATGACTCGGGGTTTTTTAAAAATATGCACAATAATTGAGATACTGAATTTATTCCATTTGGCTGTTCCACACTATATTAATATTTCCGGATCCCGGAAGTATACCGATTGGCGGTTTCAACTGCGAACATTTGCGAAAATAATTTAAAGTTCACGCGTTGCACCTTGATAAATGTAGGATATTTTTATTAACAACGAAATCATGATTGTGCGCATATCTAAAGACTCTAGATATGAGTTAGTTTTAATATCTAAAGAAATCAGTAAATGAATTTGTGCTTCAAAATTTAACATATTCAAGACACCAGAATTAAAATTAGATTGATCGTGGATTAATTTAATTTAACAGCATGCAAGCATCGAAGTATATTTCATTTTGCATTAGGAATACCTATTACAATACCTTTCCAAAAATTAATAAAAAAGCGACGAAAACATTCCATATTAAGTCTTGGTATAAGCGAATAAAATACTTAACTATAAATTAATAATGGACAAAGGAAACAACTTTTTTAAGTTAAAGTCAACTAAATAAACAATACTAGCACTTTCAAGAACTTAACTGAAGCAAGATATTACTTACAATAAATGTTCGAATAAATTGTCCCCCTCTATCAAGCAGTAGCCCACCAAACGATTGTAAAATCCGGTTCTCACGTTAGCAAGCATATTTTGTGAGGTAATAGTTGCAAATGCATCCTGAATTTTAATTCGCAGTTCTCCAGTATGGCAGCTCTGTCTTCTTCAAATCCATAAATTTTCGACTAAATGTAAGGCCACACGACGAATTCTTGGGGCGACACGTTCGGGGATCTAGGCGGCCAAAGAATTGTGCTTACGGTTCCAATTACACGATTAGGAAATGTATTTGCTAAGTATTTCCTTACGGCTAACGTATTGTGGGCAGAGCAACCATCTTGTTGGAACCAAATTTTATCCAGTGTGATCCCTGGAACTGGACGCAAAGCAGGAACAATTTCGTTTTGCAGCATATCAAGTTATTTTGGACCATTTAGGTTCCCCTCGATAAAAAATGGTCTAATAATGTTATCACCCAATATTCCACTCCACACATTTAACTTTTGTGGATATTGAGATCGATAACTGTAATGCTTGTGAGGATTATTTCGCGACCAGACACAACAGACTAATGGATTGTGTCGACCATTTATTGGAAACGTGCATTCGTCGGCGAATAGAATTTTGCTCAGGAAGTTTATGTCATTGTTCGGTTTTCCATTATGTTCTCACAAAATTTCATTCGTCTAATTTGGTCATATGGGTAAATTTGTTGGGTTTTCGATAGTTTATACGAACGATATGCATTTTTTCTTAAAACTTTTAATACAGGACTATGATCGACACGAGTATCTTGAGCAATATTTCTGGAAGACTGGCGTGGATCTATTTCTACAGCAGCACATATTCTTACTTCTTTCATTTTTTGATTAACATTTCTTGGGTGTAATGTTCTTTTACGGTTGGTTGGAGAAAGACACCCGTGTTCCTCAAAGTTCTTCAAAATTTGGTGTATTGTATTAGTACATGGGATAGGACGATTTTCGAACGTTACTGCAAATAAATCTTGAGTTGCACGTAACGAGCTACCGCTATAAAGTCATTTAATAATTTTTCTATTTCGGTTTTATAAAGCCGTTCTAAGCGCACTGTTTTAGCTTAAAAACAGTACGTTAAGGAGGCCTATAATCGTAATGTTTTTAGTTTGTCTTTTTACGATGTTGATAGTTCGATTTGAATTTGAAATTTGGAATGTCAGTTTCAGCCACCTGTCAGTGCTGCCATAACTGTTTATAAAAACTCCCTAGTAATCGATTTGACGTAAAATTTTCTACATAAATTCATTTAAAATACTCTTAAACTTCCTCAATAGAAAAAATAGTATAAAGAACACGTTTCATAAGACCACTTGTCGCACTCGTCCGTTGAAAAACCTCGACGCTTCGCGTCTCGTTTTTCAAACTTGGACTCGTACGTTAAGAAAAGGCCTTATGAAACTAGTTCTTTAATATACTATTAAGATGCTGGACAATTCTTTTAGTGAAATCAACCATCGCTCGCCGTTTCTGGAATATATCACAGATTATTTCTTTATTTTCAAAAAATGGAAGGTTACGATACATATTATTAGGTCATACGACCAACACCGTAAAAGGAGGAGGAGAAGGAAGACGAAAATTATGAAGAAACAGAAGAAGACAGAGAAAATGAAGAAGGCGAAAATGAAGAGGGAGATGGGGAAGGGGAAGACAAAGAAGAGGAAGTGGAGGAGGAAGAACAAGAGGAAAACGAAGAGGAAAAAACGGAACAGGAAGAAGAAGAAGTTTGCAGTAGTTTATGTTTATCTACCAATCAAATAACATGTGTTTGGGAATTTTCAAATACTCATACCGTTCATTATTTTTAAGTTCAGTTAAAAAGAAGTATATCAGAATATCTAATTAAGTGATATCCGTTTCTACGGTAAAAGCAAACACCAAATACTAATTTTGTGTAATTAAACAGTGCACTTCATAAAATGATGGAAGACCCTTGTTATAAGGTAAATTCGGGACATCCAAACATCTTCATACAAAATATTAAATCCTTCTGTGTTTCAAGAAAGCTTCTTTATAATTTTCAAAACTTAAATTTACATCGAAACTTTATTCCACGTAATGCGATATTGATTTGTCATCAAAAGACATCCAACACTTCTATGGCAACAGCTTTTCATAAAAATTGAATTACCTCCAGAACGGTTGAAGTAAGGGATTTTCAAGAAGAGGTTTTACGAATTTATGTACAGAAAAATTAAAAAATAAAGGTATTCCTGCAATAAATCTTAATGCAACTACTATGAAATCAAACTAGATATTGTCAGAAAACTAAATGTGTGATTGCCACTCATTTATCGTTAATATTGAGAAGTTCCAATTCAGAAAGGTTGCAACTTCGCAAGAATGTATTTCCTAAACGAGATAGATACAAACTTTTTAATGTGTTGAAGTTCTGAATCTTTCCAATCCAACAAGTAGTGGCCTCGCTAATATCACTCAGCACCCTAATCAAAATTACCTCCTTTAAAAATTGCTCAGTCGAAGCAACTTTGCAGCCAATGTAATTTCCAATAATTTAATAACAAAGGTAATTTCTAAGAAAGCTTGCATGCATAAAATTCTTAAGGATTGTTAATTTTAAGTAGTCACGAGCTCGATCCTCTTAACTGATAGCTTTGGAATGATCCCTGAACAATAGTCGCCCTCAGAGACGACTATTGTCCGTGCATGATACATTATTGATGACCCGCATCAAGTCTGGGAATATTCAATACATGCAAGATAGTACCTGCCAAGCTTAAACAATGCAAGTTTGCGGTAAAGTAAAGCACTTTTATAATAGCAGAATGGAATTGAAATTCGGAAATCAGATGGGAAAAAGACTTTCAAAGTTCTTTGTGAGAATTCACAGTACTTGCCTATACTCCCTTACGTTAGCAATGACTACTCCATTATCACCAAAGCACACATATATTGTCTTCTTAGAGTGGTTTATCTCTTACCAGACCTAGCGACGTTCTCTCATATGCTTGTGTTGCACGTTTTAAGCTATCACAGACATATAGGCCCTACAGCTTAACGTGGGCTCCGAACCACAGGAAATGTAAATACTTCTACTTTACTTTTACTTCATTATTTCACTATTTGATGCTCCAGTACGGGGAATTGAACCCCAGACATTCCGCATGGAAGCCTAACGTATCAACCTCTAACCCATGACTGTCTCACCAAGAACACATAACCTCACAATATTTGAGACACAAAAAAATTAAAATAAACGAAATTATGTAGCAGGTTTTAGGAAAAATTCCAATAGTTATGTGTTAAACATATTATTAATTGCAAGCTAAGCATAGCATAAGAACGGTCAACAAAAATGTGTGTGG
The DNA here is from genome assembly GCA_014611495.1 of Limonius californicus. NCBI lineage: Eukaryota > Metazoa > Arthropoda > Insecta > Coleoptera > Elateridae > Limonius > Limonius californicus. The sequence continues at coordinate 19,102 of JABXWE010027558.1, read as the reverse complement.
CAACATTATCCCAACATCGGTAACGTATTTCCGGTTAAAACGATAGAAACATTGGACGCTCATTTTACATGTCAATGAAACATTCAATTTATTTCTAAGTGTACCAGTAACAGTTGTACGATAATATAGTTTATTAAATAAATTCCATATTATCCAAATAAACAAATTTCATGCTGGTTAATGAGCACATTACGACGCAAATCTAACCCTATTTCTTTAAAACTGTTTATATAGTTAATGGAATTTATACATAAATTAAATGGTATTAATGAAGACTGCATACAAGTGGCGGCATAAACAATTATATACGTATTAAGCAAACAAAATAAAAACCATAAATAAACACAACGCCCTTTGCTTTAGTCACACTTAATTTCTTTCAGGAAGAATTTTTTCTGAGTAAAAGCATTTCTTGTTAGATAACAAAAGGTGTTGCTAATATAATCCAAAGGTGTGCCGAGGGAGGTAAACAACGGGGGGTGCTATTCAAAAGAATGATTCACTAGGCAAGCGCCAAGGGTGTGTTCGACGAAAAAAGGGCGGTGGAAGTCAAAAAGCATAACCAACGTTGACATGATGTAAAATATGAATCTACTACCTCTCCTTTTCGAAAATATAGCTAACCTACTACAAGTTTATTTGAGAAAGAAACTATCTACACCTTAAACAATATGTATGTATATGGAAAAATCTGTAACAAATGTTCAAATAAAGTAAAGGCAAAAGGGAAAACAGCAATCTATTTTAGAAAAGTTGGATTCTATTAGTTTTATAAGCTCTTACAAAACAAAACGTTGTCTTTACCTAAGTTCATACCTGTTATTAACAATTTTCCTCTCAAAAACATAAAAATTATGTCCCAATATGTAAGTATACAAATAATAAGTATGCATAAAGTTAGAATTCTAAAATCTGTTTTTGAAACCTGTTGCCGTAAATGTTTATGTATCGATCGCTCGATGAACCTATATTGTTTACAGTAGCTCTCTGGTGTTGTGTTTAATAATTAGGTGTAACAGCCTACCTAAAATATACTCTAATATTTACAAGTGTCCACTTTAAAAACGCAAAACAGGAATTCCACTGTAATAAACTATAATACACCAAATAAAGTAAAATAATCCAAATTGGCCGTTCTATTTCTTACATAATTTGTTCTGGTTGTAACCTTTCTCTGACGTTGCAGTAGAATTTAATAAAAATTACAAATATAGTGTATCTAAAGTAAAGAAAATCATTGAAATTGTTTACGCCCAGTGTATAACCCCTACATGTTTTATTGTATCGCTAGCTTTCAATTGAATTCTGTTTCAGGTAGTAATTTCTGTTTTTGAATAGAGCCGTTCTTACTAGTCTTCATTGATAGTAAAATTTGTTTTGTACTACAGACAACCGCAGTTAATGAAAATGATCTCAAATTATTTTAAATTATAAAAGTTCTTAGAATAGTTTGAACTGATAATCCAAGAGAAAATAGAAGACGAGGGACTGGTAGCCGTAGAACTTCTTGATTGAAGAATTTAAAACATTAATTCAACACTGTAACTATTAACCTACATATTAAGAACAGCAACGAACAAAATAAAAACAGCCACGTGGATCGCCAACAGCCGATAGACACAAAAAGAAGTTCTTACATAGGATGAATCAGTCTCTTATGATATTGTTATAAACAAACACAAAAGAACGCGGGTACCAGTAAACCTTGTACGCCTTGTCAGAAAACTCATGGAATTAATTTAACGTTCGTTTAGCTGCGTGTACTGTGCTAAGTTGTAATTCAAAGCCATGTTGTTACTTTACAGAAAAACTTCAAAATATTGTTCCCGTACAATTTAAGACTTCTTCGCTATTTTCTTACTAGTTCCATAATATATGTACTTAATTAATAATAAATTGTTCTTAAAGATCGTATTGATTCGTTGTCCATATGCTGCCTTACATGTTCAACGTTTTCTTTATTATAAATAGCTTATGTGCCAGTGCCACTTCTATATTTACATAATATGCTGGTGGTGCCTCTACATAAATTGACAAGATTTTTGGCAGCACAGTAAGTATAAGTCAGCTTTTAGGAAAACCATTTTAACAACTTCACGTTAACATGCAGTAACTTCGCATCTGCTTACCATTTTAATTAACATCATTCCAAAATTAAACTGTCGCGAAAACTTTGTGTGTCTTTAATGAAAACCATTTTAATTAATGTAATGAATTGATTTATAATTTTGACAATTATTAGGTAATAACAATTACTGCTTATTATCACTTAATCAAATGTTCAGTTTGTTTACCACCGCCAACATCTATGGCAAATTAGATTGATCTTACTGTAGAAACTCTCATCCATGGATAAACTGCAGTTTATAGGCATTAATGATTTCCATTTAACTGTCGCCAAACAATTTCTACTCCTAAAATATACGTATAGCATCATCCACTTGCAGTAGTCGAATTTTGAAACTATCATTTCTGTCTATCCTTTAGATCTTCCGTTCAGCTTGTGGGAACTTGTTGAAACATGCCAAGGTCACAAAATCTAGGGGTTTACCGCCATCGCGATTAGTAACCTCTCCATTCACGAAAATATTTCCTTCGAGTGGAAGCACTCCAGGCACCAACTGAATACTTCTGACGCATGCAATACCTTAATTTTGCTTGTTGAAAATAAAATTTTGCGAGTTACGGCCGGCTTACACAATTGATTCAATTAAGGCTTTGATCACGAAGCTACTGTTCTCCAGTTGCCAACTAGGGGCAATGCAAAATGTCATCGTTGCAATACAATAAACTTTGGATGTGTAATAAATACAGCTTATCCAAGGAAACACAATCGTACCAAGAAGCAACAATTTAAAATGTATGAATGTATGGAATTGAGATCAGCATTGTTACCTCTATACAACGATATCTGTTATTCTTGAATTTGTTATTCCAATCACACAATATGTGACGGTACTGAAATCCATAAAAATTTAAATTTGACGAGTAATGTGGTGTTTAGCGGCATTACGAACACATATATAGCACAGATCTTTACAGATAAGACCTTTTCGCATATTATAAATATCTTAACAAACTAATTTAAATATATTACTTTTATGCGGAAAAGACATGATTTTACAATAAGGCTCTGATACGAAATGGACGGTTTCATCTCAAGAACAAGTTACATTCAAAAAATTTCCAATAACAGTGTATTACTAATATCATAGAGAAAGTACATAAGGATGGTTCATCAATTATTGCTCCTAACATAGGAGGCATTAACTGACACATGAGTATTTTTTTCCTAGAAACGTCAGTTACACATTAATGTATTCCAAGTTGCAGGTGCCTATCTACTTCTTTGTAAAAGTTATACATTTGATATTACGACGATACTGGTCATTTTGTTGAAACGGAAAAATTCGAGCCAAGGGTTGTGATAAAATTCCTTTTTAAGAAGGATTTGTGACAGCAGGAAATGTATAATGACATGTCCAGAGTGTTGGGTGATTCTACCCCGTCATATCAAGTAATTAATTGATTTCAAACTAGGAAGGAAGTCGTGTCAACATGCAGCAGGTGCTGGACCACCAAAAACTATTGCCGCTCAAGAAAATATTGAGTTGGTCCATGATATGGTACTGAGTGATCGGAGAATTATGGTCAGTACGGCAGAATATGGAAAAGCGGCATCGTGGTTCCCCGCCCCTACGAAAGTTCCGTGTGACTTTATCGGCTAGAAAGATAATGGCAACAGTGTTATGGGATTCTGTGGGAATTCTTCTTGTTGATTATTTGCAATGTGGTCATACAATAACGGGAGTCTATTACGCAAAACCCATAACAAAAGTTCGTGAGGCTGTAAAGCAAAATAAGGCGTGGAAAATTGAAACGCAGCGTTCTGTTTTTCCAAGACAATGGTCCCGCCCGCAAGAGCTATGTTTCTATGGCTGCTATACAAAATGTTGGATTTGAAATTTTAGAACCCCATATTCGTCAGATCTGGCCTACATGGAGTTTCATCTGTTCCTCAAATTAAAAGTACATCTTCGGGGAACTCAGACGATGAAGAGGTGGGCTTTTCTGAATGGGTGGTTGCAGCGCAGGACAAACAGTTTTTTTTCTAAAGGCATTCAAGCTCTGCATCTTCGTTACGCTAATTGTATTAATCTTTTAGGGGATTATGTTGAGAAATAAAGTTGTTTCAAATGTCTATGTCATTTGCTTATATATTAGGGACAATAAATGATGAACCAACGTCGTAGATTACTAGAATATATATTTAATTTCGTATTTCTGCAAACCTCGCGTTACCTACGTACAAAATAATTATTTTGTGAATGAATTTAATTGTTAATTCAACTTATTTTTATTGGCTTCTAATAAATATTTTCCATGGGGTTTTAAATGCAGAAATCATCTATTCCTACGAAACATATTCAAAGTATAATAACTCCGTTGCATTTATAGAAATAATATCTTTCATTAAAAAACAAATACTGCAAATTGCGGAAATTGCACTGTCGACGTATCGATAACGCATATTGTAAACTAAAGCCTTTTCACTGCGCTAGGCCGGCTCAACTTTTGTGTTGTGGGGCTACGACCCAAACTACATTGGCGTTCTTTATCGTCACCGTAGCTACTTTAATAAACAACATTTCAACAGACGTTTTTTAATAGCAGACAACCTGTTCAATACTGATATAAAATAAATATAATATAAAAAAAAATATCGAAAAAATCATAGACAAGGATGATAAATCATTGCCTAAAGTAGCACACGAATACGGTCAAATAACCTACATTTATAAGTTTAGGAACCTCGGTGCGGCAGTGCGAATACGCGCTGTCAATCGAGGTCACAGTGAAATGCGGCCGATCGGCCGCGTGGTCGAGCTCCGGCTGAGCCGACCGTATTTCACTTAGTTAAGTTTAGGGTGCATATTGCACGAATGGATAGTATGTAAAGGATGTCCGCACCCCCCTTAAGTAAAGCGAAAGCGGTTCCGCGGGGGGCGGTAGTATAAATGAATGAAAAAAAAAGTTTATAAGTCTATAGACTTAATTTAGTTACATTTTCGCCTTACAAACAACCATAATGCATACAACCACAATGTCAAAATTCATTAAATTTTCTAGAAATCAATACAATACAACGACCCTGCATCAAATTTATTTTATGTTACACTAAACGTATTGTTTTTTACATTGGCTACAGTTAGTTTTACAGCATTCAGACTGACCGAACTCGGAAGAGATAGAAAACGGAATTTAATGGTTTCTCGATGTAAGAAGTTGCACTTAATTTTGAATAGCTATGTAGGGCTAGAACACCCTAAGTGTTATTACAATAGCCCCCTACATTATTTAACTGTGAATTTATTGTTAAATTGGGCATTATAAAAATAAAAAAGTACTTGTAATATCTGTAAAATTTACCTGCTTCAGTGTATACCCGATTTAGATGCGTTTTCCAACTCGGGGAGCATGCATTGATTAAATTTACAAACGCATCTGCTTTCCCTATTCTAAGTCAGCACACTGTATCCCATGTGGCTCTATAAAATGTAAAATGCGATAATATCTTCGTAATAGCCTCATATAGGGTAACAAAAAAAATCTTGCTTAATAGATGAAGAGTAGGAAGTTACGGACGCCATTTTTAATGGCGGTAAAGTGTTTTTCCTGGGAATTCTACTCTACTCTAGGAAAATAAATAATATAAATTTAAAAGTAGCACACGCGTATTACAAGACGGCCTATTTATCCTAAAAAAAAAAAGGAAAAACGTTTAACAACGGTTATTGTATTTTCGTTTAAAACATTTTTTCTTATGTTAAAGCAGTAGTTTGTATATCCAAAATATTCATAATTAGCAGTCTTAGTATGTTAATAAATAGAACAAAAATATAAAAGAATTTCGCAATGGCAAGGCGTATTCAAAGTGTACATAACGATTTGAATTTTATTACTTTGCGGGTAATATTTAAAAAACCGGACAAAAATATTACATTTCAATGTCATTTTCGTATGAAGTAATTATTGACGTAATCTGTTAGACTTATAAAAATAAAAACTATTAAACAGATTTAAGTGAGATCACTCAATTTTGGGTATTTGGTCTAAACAAACAAAAACTGCTTTTTCTGATAGTTCTGCTAGAGGAAGCCGACCTCGGACTACAAATCCCGGATACAACGAGCTTTTACGTGTAGACGTCTAAATCGCGTTTCCTGGTGACAGCGAACGATCGTCCCAGTAATACCCAACAAAAATGAAAATCCTTTTACCATTGCAAGCTTGTGGCATTCAGAAAATATGAACCTCCAATTCAAATAAACCGTGCAAAAAAAAACTAAAAACTTCTATTGAAGGATATCATTCAAGAAAGCACAAATTTTAAAATATTCCGTGATACACAATTTTCCAATCCGGCCAGCAACCGTTGGTCTTTTTGTCAAAAACCGTAACTAGAATTTCTGACATTCAGATTCTACGTTAAACTGTAGGTCCTCTGTGTTTCTACCTTAGCCCTAAGGAGAAGCACGTGGCAGAAAAGACGCCTATGGCTAGCAATGGACGAAGAAGCCGTTAATGAATAAGTAGAGGCAAAAGATTTTACTAATACAGTTTAGATAATCCTTAAAATTACAACATTTTGATAGAGTTGACATGCTTTTTTAATCAACTTCTGGTAGCGATAAAATAATTAGTTCTATAAAATATCGCATTAGATAAGGAATTTAAGATTTAATGCACAAAAACGAATCAAAGATCAATGAATTCTCTAACAATCGACCAAAATGCCATAATTAGTAGGTATATATGTGCATCTATGTGTGTATTTGATTCTTCAAAGTAAATATGTAATAACTATTAATGTTTGAATACTTCTTTTAGGAAATCCTAAAGCGACCTGGCAACCAACAAATAAAAATATATTTTTACATCGATAAACAATTATATTAGTTTCCCTCTGAGCCACGGAGTTTAGAGCCGTTTACCTGAACGCTGGGAAGAGAACTGTAGCCAATGTAAAAGGCAATGCGTATAGTATACGATAAAGTAAATTGATAACCGAGTCTTGGCATTGTTTTGATTGTGAAAAATATGGCAAATTTTGAGATTCGAGTTGCGTGCATTGGTAGTTTATAATAAAGTGAAAACATATGGCTAAATTAATTTCACATACGTTGTAAAAGTAGTTTGATTTTACCGTATTTTTGCACTACCGTTGAAATGTTTTATTAGAAGTTATTATGATTTTCTTTATAGTTTTTGATCTTAATTCAATTGTGGATATGTTGTCTGCTAGCTATTATAGACAGCAAGTGGAAAAGTCGCTATATACAATAGGAAACGCTAATTTGAATCTATTTTAAATCACTTTGAGCCCCTTAAGTATGAAAATTCATTTTTGCATGCAATAAACACGGTATTTTAATTTTCCGAGATATAACGTTTATCAGACTTAACGAGTAACAACTTTCAGTCACAAAGAGGTACCCAAGTGGGACTATAGTTGGAAAAATTGGTAGGTTTGTGATGCCCGTCACATAGCACAGCATCACCTTTGGATAGAGGTTAGTTAGGTTAAATTTTGGTCCCAGGAATCGGTGATGCATTTCCAGAACACCTTATATATTATTCACAAAAATGTGTATGTTTACATTCTGTTTTTTTATCTTTAGAATAAGTTAACTTTAAACTGTCTTACACAAGTATCTACAAGGTCGTTTTGCGCGGTACCATATAAGGAAACTGTTCTTAAGAATTAATTAATTAATTAACCCGAATACTATTGATTAAAACTGACGTATTAGGTATTGTATTAGAAATGCAATTAACTTCATAAAATTACGCAAGCCATGCAATTTCATGGAATGACTCATGTCCATAAATAACCAGACAATGATTCTGTCTAAATTTCAAATATGTGCGAGCAATAAATTGGCTCAGGTAGAAACCAGAGTTATGTGCCAACCCCAGAGTCTGGTTAGTCGTCTGGATTTCCACAACATATAATTTAGAACCGAACACGTCGGCTTCGACTGCTGGCCCACATCTCATTTTCACAACCGAAATTAAAATTAGTAAAAAGTTTGGTATGCGGGGTCTTCCGTTTCTAAACTCTACAAGTCTACACCATACCTTTCAGACCAATAAAACAAAGTTGGTTGCTGCTATGGGCGGGATTTAGTTTCTGATGCAAATTTACTTCATCTAGAATTCACTAAAAAAAGAATATTGGATGTAGAGTCAGCGATAATACCAATTGATTCAATATTGGAAGAGAAATTCATAAGGGACAACAAAATAAAAGTCTTGGAATTATAATAGAGCTATCTCAAGGTGATCTAACAGCATCTGGGCGGGCCTACGGTTAACAAGTTTCTCAGTGCCCCGACAAAAGGGACCCTTAAAAAGGAATAAAATGACACGTGATTTCTTTGTTAACGTTTTGAAGTGGTTAGCAGTATCTTGTTGGATCGTTAAAAATTTTATTTATTCCGTGTAAAATATACACCAAGCAACCATCGACTACTAATAATATTACCGTATGAAAGATTGAGAGAGGACAAAACTCATGTACACAAATATGTGATTTAAAATCTTTAAATTTTACATAAAATTCTTTCGGTACACATTAACAGACTTAATTATTGTAAAAATTAAACATTTATAACTACAATTTTTATAAACAAATTCACTTAAGACGAGCTTGGATACGAGATCCCGGATACAACGAGCATTTACGAAGTATATGTATGGATTTGCGTTGTTTACTGTATTGTATTTCCCGTTTACAACGATTGCTCGTTCAGGAAACAACGGGTGAAATTAAAATATTTTTAGTATTTCCAGCGTGTGTTACTCAGAATTTATTTACCTCGGCAAACTTTACGTAAAAGCATCTGCTGGGGATTATACTTCGGACAAGAGAGTGTATGGAACGTTTCTAGGTAGCATATCAGAATTTGTAGGAGTATTTATGTGCTTCATAAGCAGCCACAAAAGGTTTTACAGGTCCACTTTAAAAAAAACTAAAATTTATGACACTTTTTCGGAACTGAAACTATTGACACAGTGTTTTAAGTTTTTGTTGTAAGGAAACGTTTGGTTCTATAAAATATTTTTAGAAGTCATTTGAGACTTAAACCACAACCCGTGACAACGGCTTATTAGAAAGCGGATTAATATGTATGCCTATGAATCTATATATGTTTGCCTTTATACTTAGAGTATACACGGCAGCTGTTTTACAATTTTTAAATATAAAAATGTACCCTACATGTTATAAATATGACGTTTTGATATTGTAAATATTAATAATATTATGTATGATTTTTCCATAAAAATAAAATAGAATGCTTGGTAGACAAAAAGCTTCTCTCTACATTTCTTAAATTATTCGCCACCTTGTTCATCCCCACCTTGTCACATAACCCGCACTAGCTTTCACATTAGAAGTATATACAATTTTGTTCGGTTCATCGCATTTGTCGAACACACAAATATTTGAAAATAATAAGGGACTCATGTCTGCTGTTCTGTTCTCGAAAAAGATGATCTGAGAGCACGTTTTCAAAGGATGACAAAGCGCTTTTCTAATTTTTATTTTCCGTCGCTCCTTGGGTATACAAAATACGTATTAAAAGTACTAATAAGTACGAGATTGACTGGGCAAAATGCGTTGCTATATGCATCGATGGCGCCAAGCCTATGACAGTACATCGATCTGATCTTAATGTCAGAGTAAAAGAGATAATGCCAAATGCTACATAGTTACACTGTTTTTTACATTGAGAAGCTCTTGCATCAAAATCTTTACCTTCTGAAATTGATTATTTTGAAAAATGTCATTAAAATGGTAAAATCCACCAAGAGAAAAGTAATGCAGCCTCTTATTTTTCGTAAAATTTGTGAAAAAGCGAGTTCTTTATATACAAATCTTCGTCATCACACGGAAGTAAGATGGCTTTCGAGGGGTAACGTTTTGAAAAGAGGTTTCCAGTTAAAAGCGGAACTTTTGATGTATCTACAAGATGAAAAACGGGAATATGAGAACATATTTGCTAATTCCCTTTGGCTGCTTAGGCTGGCTTTCCTTTTTTTTGAGCACTTAAACACTCTGAATATCAATTTGCAAGGGCGCCACATTAACACAATAACAGCCACGGGCAATATTAGCAGATTTATAAAGAAACTTGATTTCTGGTCGGTTTCAATTGGAAAAAAAATTTTGACCATTTCAGTGCGTTCAAGAACTCATGGAAGGCTTAGTTAACGATGTTAATAAGATTCTGAGCACGTGTTTGCAGGTATGCAAGTTAGTATGCACAATTTAAACAACAGCTCATTGATTATTTCCCCAAAGAAATTCAAAACAGTTATGACCATCAACATATTGTAGATACTGAATCCGTTTTTAGACATTTCCATTATACAAGCTAAAACTTCTACAAACGCGAAAGAAACACTTATTGAAATATCATGTGATGGAATGTTAAAACTAAACTTCTTTTCCCAGAGCGTAGACCAGTTTTGCACCAAAAAAATTCAAGAGTACCTCGAGCTTGGGAACAAAGTTATAAAATGTTTGGTGCCCATTTGCTACATCGTATTTGTGCGAATTAAGTTTTTCGTTTATGACTGCCTTCAAAATAAAAGTAAGAAATCGTCTCGAACTTGAAAACGATATTACGGTGTTTGTATCGAATACAGAGTCCAAATTTGAAGAGCAAGTTTCTAAAAAACAGACGCATACATTGCATTAATGTTCTTATGTTTGTAGATATTAACGTTTAGGTTGAAACATTTATTAAAAATTTTAATATTTTAAGTTTTATTTATTTTTGTTTACTTTATGAAAGGCAAAAATAAATGACTTGAAAAGACATTCTGATTTATTATGGAATTCCTTCCGCAACAACCCTAACCCCATATCACCACCTTCCAGGGAGTCGCGACCCACACTTTAGGAACCATTAGATTAGAATATTATGTGATCACATATTTGTTCATAGACACTTATTGAACTGCTTTAATTTACTTTAGTATGCTAGAAGATACAGTAAAATAAATTCAATCTTTATCAAAATCACGGAAAATAATGCAGAAGAGAAAGAAAAAATTCGATGGACGTTATACCTTTACTTTATTTCGCCCGTTATCAAATTAATTTGAATCAATGGAATGAACTGAACTCGACCCATTACACTATCTGAAAATTTTGCATCGCGATCCCCAAAATGTTCAATGAGAATTGGGTGTGAAAAACAAACATATGTTTCTACTTAAACAGTTCACTTGATCATATTCACTACAACTAATTAATAGTTCTCAATGTATAGTTCAGTAGCTACACATTTGTTATACTCTAGGTCTAGAACATAAAATATTTACTACCAAATACGTTTGAATTGCTTAACTAATCTAAACAGATTTTTAACAAAATCTTTGAAGATGCTTACATGCTAGTAGAAGGCAGGTGATAAAGAAGAGACTTAAAGCTAGGTGACATTGCGCAATGTAGAGCTGTAAACATTAGGTCACTTTAGGTTGTAATGAACGTAAATTTGTATTTATTATGCGTTGTAGGAATTCATGAATGAAGTAAAATATGAGAAATATACATTTTTTAAAATGTCGTTTTACGTAATTATATATTTAGATCGAATAATGCTATTGTTTTATACAATACAATCCTGAAATGGAGGCCCTACTTGGGAAAGAGATCTAGAGGATGTCCTCCAATGCGATGGACGGACGATGTAAAAAGATCTGCCGGACTGATGTGGATCCGAGAGGTGCAAGATAGAGACAAACGGCGAAGAATGAGGGAGGCCTATGTCCAGAAATGGACCGAAGATAACGACTGATCAAATGAGATTAGATGAATGCTATTTTTTATATGAAGCGAAACTCCAATACAATGATAGCTAGACACCTCAAGGCAGTCTATGTGCATCAAAACGCTACACAAGAATATAAAAAATCAAATTTCCATTCAAAGGGCTAAAACACTGTTCTAAGGAATTGTTGGACCAAACACGTTTCATAATATATGTAGGGGTCTAAAATCCATATAAGTAATGTAGGCTACTCAAAGGAAACATATTAAAAGTCAATTTTCACTGTTTAACTAAACGCTTCAACGCAGCTACAACTATTAATTACAAAATACAGTAGATTATAAATATCTACAGCAAAACATCACATATACTAATATACACAATTGGCTAACTCCGCCTATCTAAATTAATTACCCAACTAATTATATTATTATTAAGTACATGATTTCAACAGCTAGCGAGAGGTCTTTCCACATCTCAGAACTAAACACATCCGCTATTTATGTAGTCTTGCAAGGCGCGTACGTCATTAATTTGATTCTGCGAATGGGATTTGCCCAAGATATGTTTCAACGTCGAGGTACGTATTACATTATGTTTCGTATAATTACAAGAGATGATATAAAAGCTTGTGACTAATTATTACAAAGATCTGGTAATTTCTTGTTTAAGACATTTGCTGGATTTTTATTTCACTTATAAGTAAATAAATATAAGGTTGATGACGATAGATATAATTTACCAAATTCGTATTATAGTACACAATTTCGTTAATGATTATATAGAGCGGGCCAGCTAAGTTGTTCCCCCTTAAAAGTGGTTGACGTAACCCAACATATACATATAACAACTGAAATTATTGAATCGTTTATAGCATAGAAATAAACAGCAGTTAATTTCTGTCAAATTGATTTCTTAGTGTACCTAGTATTAAGCACCATTGTTGCAACCGTACTATAATGAAAACTAACATGCTATTTAATTCAGTACATGTCAAAATTGCCTCCATCCACTTTCAATCATTTTGTAATTCGTTTTAAAAAATGATTTTCAGATTCGGACAAACTTGCCAGACGTAACTGATGTACATACCTCGATTATTTTAGTTTGTAAACCACGCTCATATACTACAGAAGTTCAGTATACTATTTCTTTAATTGTACTCCAAAGAAATAATTCTAGGAAAGGTATATCGCAACTTCTTGATGGCCCTCTTCGTGCAGTCAAATTTCCTTTAAAGCATTCTCGACAACCCAAAGTGTGTGTGTGTAGTGAGCAAGATAGCCATCATATTCGTACCAAAGTTTCTGTCGTACATTAAGTTCTACAACTTTCAAAAATCCGGGTCAAATACTTTGTAGAAAATCCAAGCAATGTCGTCCAGTTAAATTTTGAATGTGGTGGATGGTTGCCTACTAGTATATTTACTTCACAAAAAAACATACATTTAAAAAAAATGGGTCCAAAAAAAGTTGATTCTTAAAGACTTTACAATATTGCAGTCTCCTGTAAGGATCCCTTTTCGTGCAGTTCGTTTATCAAATTAAAGTGATATGGATGAAGAATTCTTCTAACTGAAGTCCTACACTACCCACAGGTGTATTTCGATCTCTTTAACTTACACGTTCGTAATCGTTCTAGAATTAACAAAATTACCTAAGGTTCAAGGCGTCTAAATATTTTTTCAAATAGCAGTTTTCTAGTTAGCTAGCGCCCGATGTACAAATTTCGGACTGCAGCCGCATTTCTGCAGCTTTAGTAAATAACAAATTTGTTTCGTCGATATTCGAAAACAGCTTACTTAAAAATATGTGAATGAGAGTTCCCCTTGGCATTTTCATAAGTAAACAACATCGATCCATTTAGTCAAATTAAAGAAACACATGTTTGGGTTGTCGTTCTATGTATGTGGAGTTGCGTCAACCAAGGGCAACAGCTTAACTGTATATATCCTGTATATAAAACATTAGTAAAAAATAAACACTAAATCAAATAAAAATTAAATATCGATTTCCATGAAGATGTAACTATGTATAAAATTCATCGATTAATTTTTTAACATTCGATGACTGATATCAAAACGAGCTTTCGACGTTTGATTAGTCATTAATTTATTGATATGATAGCTAAGGAAAATATTCTGAATATAAGTGTTCAGTCGTGATATGAGATATGCTAAAATTGATATATTAATATACAAATCAGAACACTCTATATTTCTAGTATTTCTTTGTTAAAATATAAAAATTGCAAAAAATATACTTGCGTAAAATAATAATATATATCTTCGCTACAATACATATATTGCATTGATATACTTTATACAGGGTGTGTATAAATGAATGAAAAAGATACACGTGGCAATGTTTCTCGTAAAATCCTAAGGGGAAAATCTTAATACTAAAATGTAGTAGGTACTATGATTCTTGTGTTTGCACGAGGTCCCCACAGTTTGGACATTCGGTCTTTTAATTTGCATTATTAATCGATTAATTAAATAAATAAATTAAATTAATTCGATTTACTTGATCTAATTTTGTGTCATCTCTGCTTATTTGTATATACACATTCGAAAACCACTTACCACCACGATACTTAGAACACCTAAATACGTATTTCGGCAACTAAGTTGCCATCTTCAGTAGGAACTTGAACTAACGAAAGTAACTCAGCTGAAACATGCCTATGGAGATAAGTCCTTCACTAAGTCAACAATTGAAGTACATCCTAAGTATTTGTATAGTTTTTATTAATTCTTGTGTGTCTGTGTTTCTGTGTTATATTGTTATCTTATTTTATTCCCTTCTAATGAACTTTGCGTTCAATGAATATGCCCATATGTATATGGTATTCGGGTTCTTTAATGGAAATGCTAGCATGGCAGAACAAAAATACCAGCCACATTTTCCAAACCAGAAGCATCCTAGCGGCAATGTATTTTGAAGGCTGGACCAACGTGTTCGTGAAACTGGTTCGTTTGTCAAATGCGATCGCTGGTCGACCAAGGCAAAGGCGCACAATACAGCTGGAAGAGCAAATTTTAGACGCAACACACGAAGATCCATCCTAGTAACAAGACCGTACATTTGGTTCTACGAGAAAACCTTTTTTATCCATATCACGTCTGCCTCTCAAATTCAGCCACTCTATAAAAATGATAACATATCCCGATCGACAACATGGTTTTAAATAGAATTCGTGACAATGGTGACTTCTTAAAACGTATTCTTTGGAACGATGAGTGCACCAGAACACCATGTTTCATATGCATAATACTCACTATTGGGTTGAGGAAAACCCACATGAATTTCGTGAATATGGTCACCAAAGAAAGTTTTCCGTTAATATATGGATGAGTATAATAAACCACTTTACCTACAAAATAGTTTTAATGTCGATTATTGATGAGATTCCGTCGAACGTGCTAACTAATATGATATACATGCATGATGGAGCTCTTGCTCATATTGCCCCTAATGGTTGAAGGAACACTTCCCAAAGAGATGTATTGGTCGTGGAGGTCCCATTTTACGGCCCGCGGGATCAATCGGTTTCAATCCTTTAGACTTTTTGTTCGGGACTTTATTAAAGAAAAAGTTTAAGCTCCGCCTCCATCACACGCTGACGAAGTTAGAAACAGAATGAATGCGTCAGTATTAGAATTTACACCAGAAATCCTGGAGCAAGTAATGCAGACGATACCACGAAGATTGGAACTATGTTTACAAGCAGACTGTTTTCAATTCGAACAATTATTATAATATAAGTAGTTAGTTATACCGTGCATAACAACAACACCTGTTTGGGTACAGTGTTGCCAAATATATGTTCCTTTTAAATGGTCTCTGAGAACACAGGAAGCATGGTACAACATTTTAGTATTAAGCTTTTCGACTAGGAATTTTACGAAGAACGTCGCCACGTGTAGCGTTTTCGTTAATTTATACACACCCTGTATACTTGATCATTCACGGCATATAAATAAATATAAAGTGTACGATTGTATTTACATTAAATACAAAAAAGTATCAGACTGCCATAAATGTATCGGCCATTTTGAGTGCTTGAAATGACTGCCACTACAACTTCTCTAAGAATTTCTGCAAGACCAAAAGAAAGAAAATAATGTTCAAATGCACCGTATATGTATAGAAATTCCAAAAACATAAATAATTTCAAATATAAGACAGAAGCCAGACATTTTTTCAAGAAAAATGGAATAATTCAAAACCAGTTTTTATACCTTGTAGTTCCTAAAACTGGCATGTAGGTATAATTTATAATTAATAAGACATAATAATAGTTGAATAATTAGAATTCCCCTAATAAAATTATAATTTTGTCTTAATATGCATAAAATTAATTGGGATTTGTAAATTATTATATGTATTACTAATGGCCTGCAGTAGTTTTAGGATGGTTTCGTTTGCATTTATGGCGCATGAAATGTGTTGCTTTGTAGTAAGTTCTACAGTTTTAATTTGTACTTAATAAAAATCTACTTCAATTAATTAAATGTTATACATTAATTGTTACATTCCTTTAATTTCGTAGTTTTGGACAATTTAAAACAATCAAATTGAGGAAGAACCGTCGTGGTTGCTGATCAAATAATATATCCTATGCATTTTATTAATATTTAAATAAAAATTAGTATTATTATGCAATATAAAACGTAATTTTTTATTTTGGATATTAGATATGATATCATAACATACCATAAAAATATTTCATAAAAGTGAGAACTATAGAAAAAACTACGTATATTCAATATTCAATAATTAAATATCAGTAGACAACCGACATTTAACAATAATCGTTCCCACATTAAATAAATAAATACCTAACGCTAAAAGTATGCAAGTGTCTTCCCCAATATAACTCCAATATAAGCAAATAATGATCGTGGCGCCTTGATCGATTGTATCAATAAAACGCGACCTGATAATACGTTATCACGAGCCAAAGGTATTTACCTATTATCCACTACAATATTTTATCACTTCTAGAAAATATCTATTTCTGAAGAATGACGCAATTTCCTCATTCAAAATGGCTTCTTGGTAGAAGGGCGAGATGCTACCTTCGGGGAGTAAAGAAAGATGAAAAGAAAATTGTGTTATTAAAAAAATGTTGCATCTTCCAAATATAACTACAACAGCTTTTTATAGGCACTAAGAAGAACTCTTTGTTCTTATGGACTGCCCCGGGCAAATGAGTCAACAACCATTAAAAATTTTAGAATGACAAGCTAGAATCTAAATTTGCGCAGAGTACTTACTTGTACAGGATTTACGTGCTATTTACCTCGTATCAAATAGAAAGAACCGAAGCATTTCAACTAATTAATCAAATATTTGTTCACCTAGCTTTTATAACCTTATAATTACATGTCGGCTTAATTACACAACGATAAAACAGCGGTAGTGTAGTAAAGCTACCTTTCCTATTTTTAAGCACCTCAGAGGAGGTCGATGAAAGCAAACAGAAAAAGCAATCGCTTTATTACAAATTGGTTTAATTGGGTCTACCGAAAATTATAGACTTTCACGATTACCAATATTTTCCACGAAACGAGGCCGCTAAATGTTTGATTTTATATAAGATAATGACAGCACGTTCCGAGAATACAAATCAATCAAGTAAAACGAATCAGGGTAACGCAACGAATTTCCAGCTAACATAACTGGAAGGAAATGGAATTGGCACACGAACGAATACAAACTTTCTTTAAACATTTCTTATAAATATTTTCGGTTTAGATCAAACTCTCAATATTTATCTTCAATTAATTGCGATGACGCGTTACCTAAAAATAAACTGACAGTGCGATGTATGTACAAAAAAGTCTTAAAAATGCAGGGAAATTAGAAAATTTAACATATGCAAGTGCAAATTTGCCAAAGTTTAATATTTTTAGGTTAAGGCAGGAAGTCACCGCCTTCTTGATGGAGGTCCAAGCTGGTGAGGTATATTCTAGAAATAGTTTTAAATACTAATAAACGTCATGTTAAATAGTAACCACAAAATTACTCTGAAAACAGTATAGGTACCTATTTTCAGAAGATACTTCCAGAGATGTTATAAGTGTAATGTTGGTTAAACAGTAAAGTAGGGTTTATTTATTAAGTTGTCGTTCAACGCTGAAAGACAGTGACAATAAAGAGAAGATTTCATGTTGCATTTCCAGTGTTAAAAAATCATTCGCCAAATTATTTAGTTCATGGTATTGGGGGCGCAATATTTATAGATAAGTACTTACTTCAGCATGAGGTACGATGGGTGTTCAAATTTAAACAGAAGTGTTTTAATTAAAACCCCATCTGAAGACAATTCGCAAACGTAAATTAATTAAAGCTTGCCGTGACTCTAGTTAACATATCCAAGGCAGTTCTTTGCTATAATAGTATTTTGACAATTATAGTTAGGATATCGTAGTTCTATTGATTGTAGAGTGGAACAGCGCATAATAGTAAAATTACTTATGAATGAAGACTTAATTCGACTGAAATCCTTACAATACTGCGAGCACAATACGGCTATCACGGTCTTTATTCCTCCGAGTGGGCAAAATCTATCAATAATAATAAAGACTCATGTAGAAATTAAGCACCATGTACGACCACATTCAAGTAAATTTACATATTGCGAAGAGGCTAAGGTTAACTAGGGGTTGTGACCCAAGCAAGAAGCTTAAATTCTTCTTTTTTAATTCATTATTTAAAATTTCCCTGTTTAGTTCAACTATTCTTATGTATTTTAAATCGAGAAAACTATATATCTTAATTAGCTTGCGTGAGCAATAAGTTACTTTTCAGAGATTAGGTTAGATCGTAGCCTTATTGTCTGCCTTAATGATATAATTTTCAAACTTAAGAAGTAAACGGCGTAAAGCATATCACTTGATGAACTTCTGTGCAAAAAAATTATAGTGGTAGTGGTACCTTTACCTTTGATTTTTACATTTAGTATATCTTATGTTTTATGTAATTATAATTCTGTTGTGATTTTATTTTTATACAAAATTGTAAATAAATATGTATACCCAAATAAAATGGATATTCGAACATGTTGGACTTTTATATGAAATTCCTAAAGCCGGGTCTGTTATTTTACCTGCATTTATAACTTCGTTAAATGTTAACCAGGCACCCTTCGGTGAGGTACATCTTGAATGAAACTATAACGTCGGGTGACTGCTACTTGTATTCCACGCTTGTCCGCCGAAAGACACAAGTTAAATCGTTTGCAAATCG
>JABXWE010027557.1:0-21485 GCA_014611495.1 Limonius californicus | reverse complement strand
GTCAACGTTGCCAAGTATAATATTCTTTAAGTGTCTCGTGTGAGGAAACTAAGCACTATAGGAAGTTCGTGTTAGTGTTTTTGAGGACTGTATTTCTTACAGAAGAGTGCTACTTGAAGCTTTTAAGGTATTTAAAGGACACCCTGTATAGTTTAATACTGAGACATCTTTGATCAGGTATTTATTGGTTGTTAATATGTATACAGTCTATTTCATTTTTCGTTTCTCTCTTTGGGGAAATCCATGGTGATTCTCTATTTGCTTTTTGGTGGAAAAAGGAGTTCACTGCATATAGTCTGTCTTGTTCTAGAATTTGCATTAGCGTTTGATTTCGTTCATTGCTCTCCCCATTCAAAATTTGCCGATTTTGTCTACATTTGGTTCCAGCCTTTTGTCCAATTTCGCGTTGAAGTCCCCAATTACTAGAGTATAACGGCAGGGATTTCTTTGTATCGCTGTTGTTACTTCTTCATAAAAGTTTTCTACTTCTTCATCTTCGTATGCTGACGTAGGAGCATAAACTTGAATAATTTTAAGATAGCAGGGTTATGATATTTTTATATTAATGTAACCTACTCCGTTTGAGATTCCATCGGGAACTTTTACATCTGATTCAATTTATTCACTTTAATTCCTCTTCTAGCTCTTATAATTTTTCATCTTTATTCATCGATCTTATGTGGTAAGTCGCAATCGCCAATTTCGTTTTCTTTTAGCAGCCTTTCTTTACGCAGAGATTCTTAGCACCCTTTGCTCTTTCGTCAAGATGATTGCTGCCGTGAACACCTGGCTCGGAGGTGGTGCGGATTAAGGGCCTTTCCGTTCTGGCAACTTCCTTTAATTCAATTGCTGGGGGGTACGTTTGGCATTGAAACGCCACGCTCGCCAGGCGTGTTGGCGGGTATTTCAGTAACCATTTCTAATTATGGCTTGGGACCCACTGTTGATCGTAACCGATTCCTTCGCTGCTACTCTCTAGAGCATTTTCCTGTCCTTGAACATGCTCACCTTGCTGAACCCTTAGAATTATTATTCAGAGGCTTCAGCAAGGCCTCCTTCTCTCGTGTACACACAAGAAAATTCTTTGAACTAGTTTTGAAACAATAAGAATTATTTTTTATTTTAATAAGATAGTACATAAGTATATTATTGTTACCTGTTCAAATTCTCCTACTTTAACTGATATAGTCTTCGTAACATCAGCAGGCAAGTTCTTAAAGTAGTCGAAGCTCATGGACAAATAATTGACACCCAACCACATGGCATCGGTTATCATGGGGTAATCTGGTTTCTTCTCCATGGTAGGCTTTGCTCCTACCGGTCCTCTTAGTAAGTAATTGTATTGGTTGTCATGCAGATATCCTTGCTGTACAAAAATTGCAACGCACAGCATGAAACTGAACACAAGCTTATGTCTTTCAAATAACCCCCTCGAAACGTTGGTGTAAATTGCGATGGTGATTTCGCGGTTCAAAATTTCCAGTCTCGTTGGTAGATGCTCGTTTTTTTCGCTTGATTCAATAACACTATTGAATAACTATATACCCAAAGAAAATTATGTTAGATGCAACTAAATCCCTTTCATGTGTTTCTGTTACCTGATTAAAATACTTAAGGGAGTACTGATACATGGGGTCGATCTCTGCAAGTTGAGCTACAACAAAATACAACACAGAACCTCTCGTAGCAACAGGACGGTACTTTTCGCGAGCAATGGATATTTTTTCTTCCGTAGCTTCTGTTTCAATAAGTCTAGCTGCTATAATAGCAGATGTTTCCTGTAATAATTAAACTAGCAGCACGAAATGTTTCCCATTGGAAATTGGATGACTTACTTTACTTTCATTCAATGTGTCGATTAACTCTTCATCATCGAGAATGTTTCCTTCGGACGCAAATAAAAGTTTCAGAATTTTGTCCTCGATGTTTTTCAGCGAGCTTTTATCGTTGTTGATTCGGATGATCAGTTCGGTTCTTTGCTTCTCGAAGTCAGGCCTCTCAAGTCGTACCACGTCGCTATATGATCAATTCACGAATTGTATAGTAAGCGGAATAATAACTTAAATTTACTTACGCTAATAGCTGATCTTCTAATCCAGATGGGGTAACAGTAAAATTGACGATAGTTACTTGAATGCATATCTCTGGTAAATAGTGCGGATTAGCCAATTTGGTTGTAATGTAAAACCGGAAGTTATTGTCATATTCAACATCCGAATCGCCGAGACGTATTAAAGTTCTTCCTGCCTGTTAACAATTTTATATTTCCGTGTTAACTGTAAATTTACCAAAAAAAGTCTTTACCTGAACGAAAGTTTGTTTAAGCAATATGGGCCCAAGAGTGGGGTCTAAAGTTTCTCCAACCTCTTCCAGGAGAACAGGAAGTCCAATGCGAATTGCGCTCTCTAATATTCTCATAAAATTACCATCGGTTAATTTAGTGATTTTTAATTCATGCCCTTCCATCTGACGGATCCATCGATTGGCCTGTTCTTGGGGGTCGATCATTAGTGGCCACCGACCGGCCTTAGTCACAAGGATGGCGTTTTCGGTTGAGACGTTGTCACGGGGAAGGCCGCAAGCATTCCACGTTCGAATGTCGTAAGGATCAGCAAGTACAGTTATAAGGCTAGGATTGTATATGGCAATTGCGGATTTGGAAGCGATATTTGAAGTTTGTTACAAACCTGAAGTTGTCAGAATACGGAATATCCAACGCCTTGCAACGTCCGATCCATTCTGCTACTAATTCTTTTCGGTAATTGCTCGTAAATGCGCCAAGATAAGCAACGGAAGCGGCTGATATTAGGACGTCTCCTGTGATATTGCCCAGTTCGACACCGAAAGCCTGAAAACATACAATAGTAAATTTAAGATTATTAATCGCGATAAATATAGGAGTCGGACGTCCTCCAGTGATTATAGATCAATGTTTTAAAACTAAAAATAAAATGTATAATTCTGATGTTTGGGGAATCGAAGTTCAAAAGAAACGAAAGGGTAGTATTTATTATAGAGTAACCGTAAAAAACAATCCTAGTACTAATTGAAAATACAAAGCAATCTGCCGAAGGCTGCACGCACCAAAAAACGCCAAGCTAAAAGGAAGATAGTGCGTCAATAAAAGAGAATTACCGCAATAGACAGATAGACAAAGAACAAAAGCAGACGAAAAAGAAGAAGGAGCAAGAGGAAGAAATGAACGTAAATCATGGAAAATAATCGAAATAGACAAATGTCCTGGAAGTGGAAAGGTTCAGATAAAGTTGTGGATAAATATGACCAATTATGGTAGAAATAGGGTCTGGAATAGGAATTTGGAGATACAGAAAGTTGATAAGAATAAGGATACGGATATCAGAAGACTACTAAAAATATAAGAGCACAGTGAATAACGTTAAGAGAGTACAGGTAATAGAAAAGGACAACATAGCGTTTTATATTTATTATACAATAGAAAAGTTAGCGAAAACCTGAAGAAAAATAAGGAAAGGAAACTAAGAAAATAAAGAAAGAACACACAGGTGAAAGTTAGAAAAATCACTAACACAAGCCGAATTCCACTAAACTGAGAGCAGCTAAGATAAGAAGAAAAAAGTAACCCAGCAAATGGAACAACGGCAAAAGGAAGAAGATAAAAATAGGAATCGGAAACATAATAATAGAAACAAATAGAAATAGTGGATCTATTGAAAAATAACAGCAACAGCGACAAATAAATGGAAAAATACAGAAATAATAGATATATTTTCCGAAATGGTAGAAGAAGAAAAAGGAAGATGGATAACGCCGATGCAGTGTACAGGCAACGGTGTAAATGACGTTTTGAATAATAGAAGAAGTGTTGGAACTGACCCAAAAAAAAAAACGAAAAGAGAAAGAAGATTCAGGAATTTCATTAGCGATGAAGGGCAGCAAATATATAGAAGACTCAGAAAAACAATGCCAAATAAAAGTACATAAAAGAAATGCTCAGAATACATTCAGGATGGAAGGAACAGACAGGAAACTTCGCACACATAAAATAAAATATAAAAACAATTATTCATAGATAAAGAAGCAATAACAGATCAATGAAACTAATACGTAGAAAAGATGTATAAAGGAGAAGAAAGGGAAGAATTAGATAACAGGGAAAGTTGAAGAACCGATAGTGCAGCTGAATGCTAAAAGGCGCTGTATAAGCTGAAATTGAACAAATCCTCTGGAATCGACAATATTATTAATGGAATCATTAAAGGCCTAGCAAATGGTAGCCGTTTGCTATAAAAACGGCAGTGACTCTAATTTATAAGAGAGTGAAAACCTTACAAAAGTGACAGGGGCGCCGGGAATACGCAACAACAACGAGTACGAGGAAATATAGGCTGACGCCTGATATGAGAGCTTAGTTGGGGTGACGGCACGGACAGAGCGACTTCCACCTTATACAGATTCTTACAAACTTTGGGTGCTTTATGAGCTATGTAAATCGGATCGGAAAGGCCGAAAGTGGCATATGTCCATCCTGCAATAGCATGGCTGGTATGGCGCTACACATCCTCTTTGAGTGTCGGAAGTGGGAAGAGACTAGGGATGAAATAAATAGACCATTGGAGCAACGACTGACACCAGAAAACATAATACAAGAACTGAAAAAGATGGTATATTATACTAAACGCTATTAAAGGCATAATGAAGAAAATCGAACAAGATGAAAGAGTGAGAAGAGAGGAAAACGACAGAGGTGTAGCAATAAATAGAAGGTGAAAAACAGAAGACCGTCCATTCTGAAGGTATATCGAAAGATAGTTCCAGCGTGAATTGACGAAATGAAGGAGGAATTTTAGTCAGTAGGTGTTTGGGTTATCTTCCTAAATAAATCCAATACTTTTCGGACAGTCTTCTGACTATTTCTCCTCCTTGCAATTAAACAAAAAAAGATAGTATGCTATATATACAATACTGAAACTATACCATCGGTCCCCACACCAAAGCAAGGAAACTAAATTGAGAATGTGAATATAAGAATGCGTTTTTATTACTGCCAATGTTCCACTTATATGTGCAAATTTAACGTTTTTAGATGTGAAGATCATATTGCTATTATCGAAGACTTAAAACAAGCATCTAATTAAATAAAGAGAATACTGTCAGACAATTACAATATGGAAATACATAAGAAAATGAAAATTCTAATTTGGGGAAAGAACTACAAGGGAAATACAGTTGTAAGAATAAGTATTACAACTATAGAAAAAGTAGACATAAAATGATAGTCTTCCCTCCCTAAGAAGTGTGATGACGTGTGAACGGCCGCAGTAGAAATGATATAAAAAGCATAATCCAATAAGCAGAAGGTCATTATCTAATGAGCACAGCTACAAGAAAACAATTTATGAAAACGTAGGTATGGAGTGCAGCATCTGTGGTTGCATTGGATTATCGGAAAGACAAAAAGGAAAGGCTAGAAGCGCTCGAGAATATGTACAACAGTCTGCAGACCTACGGACCCAAGGCTTTCATAAGTCTTTTTCCACTTTTTTTGCCCTTTGCCATTGTGGGATTTGACACTGTCTAAGATCCTCCTTTACTGACTCCATCTATTTTCTTCTTGGTCGGCCCCTTTTTCGTCTCGTGCCTGCTTCACTCTCTCGATACTTTTCCGTCCGGCAATCTAGCGATGTGTTCCAGCCATCGTAACCTCTGTATTCTCGCCATGGTCGATATCTTTGTCTGTCTGTATAGTTCCATTATTTCCTGTCCGCCTTCTCCACATTTCACCTTCCTTAAAACCACCATATATTTCTCTGAGGATCTTCCTTTCCCAAGCGTCCAGTTTTCTTTCTATATTTTTGTTGAGAATCCATGTCTCGCATGCGTATAGGACTGTTGGACCAATTACTGTTCTACATATTCTTATTTTCGTGCTCCTTGACACTTCTTTGGATTTTAACAAACTCACTAGTGCTCCAGCGCTTCTGCTTCCTTTAGTTATTCTCTTATTTATTTATTCGCTTTCCTCATTTCTACTTGTTAATGTCACCCCCAGATAGTCGGAACTATCAACCGTTTCAAAGTTGTATACCTTTCCTTCCTTAGATATTATGTTAAAGTCCTGTCCAACGTGATCCACATTACCCCTCATCTCTATATACTTCGTCATTCACTTGCAACCCAATTATCTGGCTTTCATATCTAGTCTTCGAAAAACCTCTTTTAGTTCTCCTCGCCTTCGTTTTAGCAGTACCAGATCGTCAGCATAACCTACACACTGATGTCAGTGGAGATATACTGTGCCTTTAGTGTTATATTACTTTCCCTTATCACTTTCTCGAGCACCAAATGAAAGAACATCGGTGATAGTGGATCTCCTTGTCTTAAGCCTTTGTTGACTTCAAAACTGCGGGAGACCCTACCTTCTACCATCACTCTACATTTCGTGTATTTTAACGCAGATTGTGCTACAGAATATCAAATGGAGGACCGACCATAACAAACGACGGTGGAAACACATAAGAAAGAGAAGAGTAAAAGGATTATTGAAAATGTTAATAGTAGGGAAGGTGGGAGGAAAGAATACGAGAAAGAAACCCTTCCTACAATACACAAACAAAACCATGGAGGACATCATATGCGAGAACTATGAAAGGCTCAAAAGAAAAGTCATGAATTGGAAGGAATTGTCTGCAGTAACAAAATCGTCCACGGGTTGAAAAGTAGAGAGATACTCTAATATGACTGTAGGCAAATCAACTTTGAGTGTAAATTTAGTGTGTTAGGAAATTCTGTTCAGCTGTATTGATTCCATCCAAATGACGATCCGTTTCTCGTTTTATCTTTTCAGAAAACTCAACAATTCTCGTTTGGCAGATTTAATTTAAATGGTAAAACTAAACAAAGCGACACTTACCTCAACACCTATTTCCCATCGTATTTGTTCATCTCCTAAAGCAATATTCAATCGTCCGGCCCGAACGAGCCGAGCCGCTGTGAGGGCCATAGCATCTTCCAAGGCCTGCTTTTCTGCCATGGTGCTATCAAACTGGGCCTCCAAGCCAGCAATCATTGCTTCGACATCGGCCAGTTGCCTCTGCTTTTCTTTCAGGATACCCATGACTTGATTTAATTCCACTTCTGCTTGTTGTAGGCTGAAAATTATAGAGTTGGTTTAATTTGTTTTGGTTATAATTTAACGTACCGTTTCCTTTTCGGTTCCACTATTTTGTACACTTTGGCGTAAGTATCAATCGCGTGGACCCACATGCATATGCTCTTGCACACTTTGGAAACGTTAGCCACTTTTTCTGGGGTGAAGTCCTTGTTGTCGATGTAAACCTTCAGTTTTTTCAAAGTTACTTCCGGAATGCGGTCTTTGTCATATTCTTGCAGAGATTTTAAAAAGTTTCCATCGCCCATTACAGATTTGGCTGAGGCCCAGTCGGTTCTATACAAGTTTAATAAAATATGATTTAAAATAACGTTTTCCATTTTCGCCGTTAACTTAGATATATTTGCTAATTTTGATTGATATGATTTATTATAAGTTATCTTTTTCCGATTTGTCTGTTTCTCAAGTGGTAATACTGGTAATAATTACACATTCCGATTTCTGTGCATTTCATGTGGATAGGAAAACAAGTTATTACATTAAAGCCAGAAAAGCTACCAAATTGTGTTGAAGCATTATTTAGGAGTAATTTTCAAATAAATGGAAGTAAGCCAATGTATAGAATTCTATAGTCCTTTTATTTTCATCCCCATGAGAAGGTGCGTCTGAAAGAAATACCCAGTGGTGCGCGTTCTTAAAAAAAAAAAATCCACATGAAAATGGGTCCGAAAATTCTTGTTTGCTTGTGCATGAATTTAAGTTACACCCTGTACATTACTAATGACTTGGAAAAGCGTGCAATCGTGGAAATAGAACTCATAGTACAATCTTAGGTAATAAAGGAAATAAGACTAGGGGCGTTCGATATCAGAAACTCGGTATCGAATAACGAATAAAATTAAATATGGCATATTATTCGATATATCGAAATTCGAATTATTCGAATAAATATAGAATTATTCGAATAAATGTCGAAAAATTCGAATAAATGTCAAATTATTCGAATAAATATCGAAAAATTGTTTAATCGCTATATCGAATAAATTTATTCGAATAATTTTTATTCAATATATCGAATAAATTTATTCGAATAATAACTTGTTCGATACATCGAATAACTTTTATTCTAATATAGTTATTAGATATATCGAATTATTCGATATATTATTTGAATTACTCGAATAAGTATCTAATCATTGGAATACTAATCGAAAAGTATGCAAATCGTATTATCAGAAAGTGCGTACCTAGTGCTAACACTTTTTTCAGAAGAATCATCACGAAAACCTTGTATAAAAATTGATTTATTGGAGAAAAATTACAATTCGCTAAAGGAGAAAAAACTTTGAAATGAATGCACAAGTTTCATATCACTATTTTTATTTAGATTATTATATAATTTTAAACAATATTAATAATTTTGCATTATATAGATACAAAGTCTTTAGTCATTGCCAAAAAAAATTAATTCTTCGGCATGTTCCGAAGTTAGCGATGCTCTGGAATCGACCACAACAGATACAACGTGATTAAAAACCCTTTCTGAGGGAACGCTTGTACCTTGCACGAATAAATAGCGGGTAGCTAAATGAGCTAACCGAGGAAACGCGGATGTTCGCACTTGCCTTGGTTAAAAAAATTTTTGTCTCAAACTTCAAATGTTTAAAACGGTATTACAATGTGTTGCACACAATATCTATTACTTTCCGGACAACTAGGTTGTCCTCATCAGCCTGATCAGAACTTAGATTTCTATAAATTTGCTGAATTATTGGCAAAATAGCGGAGGCTGTTACGTATTTCTCTACTGAAATATTCTCGGACATGACCCTGAGTGGAATCAAGGCAGCGGACCGCGCTTCTGACCAAGTCGACCTAGAAAATAATATAATATAAGTAACCAAGGGTACATGAAAGTCGAAAAAGTAATGGATATATCGGACTTGCCTCCTCTTGATTTAATATACAGGGTGTTAATGAATTTCAGGGGAAAACTTCTAGAGCTTAAAGTATACACGAAAAAAAAAACATTTTTTGTTAATAAATGCATGGTCAAAAGTGTTTCCTTTCAGGGATAGAGCTAGTCAAAGATTCTTCAAGAAGCTCCTAAATGTAGGCAACTCAATTTACTACCTACTATTTGTTTCCACAACGACGGAAATTAATACAGGATAAATAAAGCCCTCTTTCCCACTTTTCAAATTCAAATTAAATTTAAAATAAATTAATTAACAAAACGTTTCAAACCTAAGTAATAGAAATGTGGCTGTTTCTACTGTTGAATATTTCTTCTTTCGTAAAGGATGCCTCGTCACTATCAGAATGTCTACTTGGAGTTCTGGATCCTCGTACACCGCCGCAGAAATTCCTGGCAAAATTATACCTTTCTGGGAAAATCTGCTTGAACCATGGCTTGTACCTTCTGTGGATGTTACGGATGTAGCTGCTGCTCATGTAGTACCTCCCATACTGAAACATTGTTATGTTCATTTAATTGTGCCACTCCATCTGGATTAGAGCAATAGACTCGAATTGTCACTTCATAGGAATCAAAATTCTATTTTAATTGCAATTCTTAAGTCAATCGCTATATTATTTTTTAAGATTGCGTTATGGAGGCCAATTCCGTAAAGCCTTGAAGTTTCCCTTTGTAAGCCGAAATTGCCGATTAATGTTTTGTCTGCACCTGACCCTGGACGCTTTCTGCGAATTTACGTGTCAGATCTTTCCAGAACTATTTCATCATATTTCTCAAGGTGGTGTAATATTTTTGACCGACGCATGTTCGCGCTGCATTTGATTCTTTGAGTCAGCGTTCCACCTTCGCTAGACTCCGGTCTACCAATTCCATCTACGGGGGCCGTTAAGAACTTACGAAATCAAGTACTGCAGGGGCGGCTTATGTTTTCGATGGGTATCCATCGCGTGTATTTTCGTATCGCTGTTTCAGCGTGGGGCGAACAGAACATCGACAAGTGTCGGATTTAAATAAATACGCTGGAGTTTTTAACCCATGGAGAGCAATTCATTGCGAATTTGGCGATCGCCTTTGGCGGATTATTATCGAGCCCATTTGTTGTTCCTGTACATGTGCCGTTGCTGCGACGAACTACGAGGGTTGTGCAGCAAATATTTCGTCTCGCTATTTTCCCGAAGAACGTCTACCTTTTTGCCCGGATCTGAGAACACTCCAGATTGTGCCTCTCTTTTTCTACTTCATTCACCGAAAGTCAAGGTAAAGGAATTAGATTTTTTTTGTGTTGTGAAAAAAATCTTGTACCTGCATAATTCTAAGTAATTGAACCTTTTTTTAATGCGACAAGAGGCGACCTTCAGTCGTCGATTGTCATTCCTCTTTGTTTGCTGTTAATTGTAAAAAGAAATTACATACTGTATTATTTTTGTAAACTCTGACGCCACTGATTTGTTGAAATATTTTAAATACCGTAAGCCATGGGCGGCGAGCTCCCCCTTAATCGAATGTTCCTTTTAACCGATTGTTGTATTGAGTAAAATATTACTACTTGCTGTCATATTTGTTTGTACCGTCAGTTACTCTCAAAAAGTTAATTATATGTGTTGTAAAATTTATTATATCTTTTATTATTGTATATTTTATATTTGTGTGTGTACGAATTTTGCAAGCTTTATACAGGAGGAGGCACAATAAAGGTGAGTTCAATACCCATAAGCTGCTGGTTCCCCGGCCTTCCACGAGAACCTGCAAACAGCTGTGTTTGGAAAGTGGCTCCCACTAATTTTGACCTACTCTGTACACAACCAGGAAGATTCCCTCCCGTAAACGACTTCCATGAACCCCCACTACTCCTTTGAGCTAAGCTACAGGCCTTATTCCACCTATCCACCTAAAAAGTTCGTTTGGCCCGTAACAACATGGTTCACTCGGTCACTGCCATTTCATAAGCTACGGCTCTTGAACTAGTAGAAGGATTTTCAGCCACTCTCCCCAAAACTTCTTCCTCAATATCCATCGTTCGCCTTGTTCTGGTAGCTCCACAGTTGTGTCTGTTGACAATTAATGTACCTTCCTCCCGCAGCCGACGTGAAACTACACTAAAGGCCTTGTGCGATGGATGATTCCTATTCGGAAAATGTTCTTGGTACAGGCGAGGGATTTAAATTGTATCAGCCCTGTGCAAAAATGGCAGTACTTACCTTTTTTGAAGTTTGGATTCGAAATGTGAGTAGCTTTGAATAATAACGGATGGAAACAGCACTAAATGCTCCTCTTCCCATTTGAAAAAACACAAATGGAAACGACACTAAACTTTACTTTTCACCTTTGCTGGAAATCAAGCAACACTTAAACCTTTACTGCTCACCTTCGAAGACAAACTTACTGTAATTCTCGAACAGAATTGGGAATTGATTTACTGGATTAATATTTAGTATTTTGCTAGAGGTGTGTCCCCGCGTCCCTGAGTGGCAATTCCGGCCAATAGGGAATCGATGATTACTGATTAGGCAATTAACAATTTTCTTGAAAGACTAATATCCTGACATTTTATCTGATACAAGTTTTCTGCAGTGTAACTTTACTGTAAACTGCAATTGAAAATGAATATTTAGATACCCGCCTAATGATGTTTATTTTCCAATATTGTAAAGAAATTGAAAAATACTAATAGTAAACTCAGCTAATAAGTAATGATAAGACTACCTAAGAATGTTTCAAGTAATGAACAGTTTACGTTGCTAGCTGCGAGTATTAAACTACCATTTAAAATTTTTTGTTTAGGTTTTCAGTCTGTGGGATTTTATACGAATAGTAGTTTTATTCAAACGAATAAGTATCTATTCGAATAAATTTACTCGAATAGTAATTTATACGAATAAATCTAGTCGACATAATTATCGAATAATTTTGTATTCGATAATTGGAATAATTATTTATTCGTTATATCGAATAACTTTTATTCTAATATTGTTATTGGATATATCGACTTATTCGATATATCGATACAAACGCAAAGGGCTAGATAAGACAAGGCTGCTACATTTAAAATATGCAGTCAATGATGGAAGTAATGACATTACTAGCAGTTACATATAGGCAACACGTTGTTCATCCTTTCCATCTCCATTAGCCGTTGTCTGACCATTGTCGACAATATATGACATATATTACTGCATATTTGACCATACCAAAATATTTCGGTTCTTTAATTTAATTAAATTGATCAATGTTGCGTACTTATCATAAGTCGAAGTGTCAATTAATTTAAATTTTAAGCAAGACAATTTATACATCAACCGCCATCCAACTAAAAGACCACCGCCTGAAAAAACTTTCAGACGCTCTGAAACTTCTTTCAAGAATGAAGGTGAATTTGTTAATTGCAGAAGATGTAGGCTCAGAGCTGTTAGCAACATTGAAAATTAATTAGTAGTGTTGGAGACACTCAATGATAATCCCCATGTAAGTCAAATGTGTGTATTAGTAGAACTTGCTGTGTTTCATTGCTATGGTATCTTGTTATTTTAATGTACGGACTGCATGAAAATTACCCCCAGAGGAAATTGCAATTTTGCGATTACTTTGAAAATCAAGGTATTTTGGATCAATCTCTTTTAAATTGCGGCGTAACTCGTACCATTACGCACAACATAGTCCGCTTTGAATACGGGTTGTACCCATCTAAGAATTTTTTAGTAAATGTTTGATGTGGCATAGCAGGTAACCATATTATTGGACCACACTTCTCCCATGAAAATTTAACTGGACAACTACCAACTTGCATTTTTTTTAATGAATTGCAAAATGTGTGGATAGACTGGGTGAAAGCAGTTCTGAACATTTACTGAATTAAATAAGACTTTACTGTGTATTTGTTGTTTTTTACTTGTTTAGTCTTTACTGTACTGTTTACTGTTGCACCAATGACTTGTTAAACAAATCCAATTAATTTTAGTAAACGTGTTAATCGCTACAGTGAGATATCAACTTGATAAGAAGGAACTACAATCAATTTCTATACTATTACAAATTCAATAATCTCAGTTAGTAGCCTCGGAACTGGACTGTCCAAACTAAGACGACAAGGCGACGACGACGGTTAAAGAGATTTTGGAGAAATGGGGAAATACGCGTTGCAACATGGAACATAGATATATTCATGGAATAATAGAGACCAAGAAGAAATCCTAGAACTAACTGATAAAAAGATAGACACTCATTGAAAAAGAAGAGGAAAGGGAAGTCGGGATTATGGAGAATATGTATTCGTATACAGTGGCAAAGATAAAGACCAAAGAGCAAAAGAAGGTGTTGGTATTCTTGTACATAAAAAACATAAACATCGAATTGAAGATATAATATATTGCAGTGAAAGAACTATTAGGTTAACTTTGAAACTGAATAACAACAAGCTCTATACGTTTAGTGTATACGCACCTAATATTAGCAAGCCGCGAAACGAAAGAAAATAATTTTATGTTGATTTACAGGCTCAGCTAGACAAAATAACGTTAGAAGAAGATATATAGATTATGGGCGATTTAAATGCCAGAACTGGACAAGGAGTTATTCCAGGAGTGAAACAAAAATTCAATGAAGAAGTGGAGAATGACAATGGGCATCTGTTAACACAATTCGGCGCTCAAAATAGCTTATGGAAGAACACTATATTTACTACGCCGGAAACGATGATCCAAATCATAATAACGGAGTTGCAGCAGTAATAGATAAGAAACTAAAACATTCAGTAAAATCCTTTATTCCCATGCCAGATCGTGTAATGATGCTCAAAATCAACGCTAGACCCTTCAATATCAATCTAATACAAACAAACGCCCCCACATGTAATGGTAGCGACGAAGAAGTTGAATCATTTTATGAGTAAATAGTAAGATGCTTAAAAATAACAAAAAATTCAGAAGTGAACATCGTAATGGGCGATTTTAATGCCAAGATCGGAAAAGGTAGATACGAGGATATTGTCGGAGGGTATGGACTGGGAACAAGAAACGATAGAGGGGAAAGATTACTACAATTTGAACTGCAATATGAATTAGTAGTAGTAAATACACTATTCAAATTACACCCGAGACAGCTGTACACCTGGAAGTCGAATGAAGATAGTGATGACCGCATCATCACAAACCAAACAGATTTCTTCATGATAAACCAACGTTTCAAAAATATCGTGAAGGCAGTAAAAACTTACCCTGGTGTAGACGTATAGTCAGACCACAATCCACTAGTAGCATCCGTACAGCTAAGTTTAAAAAGAATCTGCAAGAAAGAACCAAGAAATGAAATGGACCTCGAAAAACTGAAAGACGAAACTGTAAAAGCGACCATAATGGAAGAACTATCAGAAGACAGAAACCATGTCCATGAATAGAAACTGTGAGGAAACAGTGGAAAGCTTATGGCAACAAATCAAAACCTTACTTCTAACAACAATTAAAAACAATTATGGACACAAAACCCAGAAAAAGAGAAAACCGTGGATACCGAAGGAGATCCTGCTACTGATGGACAAAAGGAGGATGGCAAAAATATAATTAAATACAAAGGACCATATGCAGAGAAATTAAGGAAGCTAAGACAACGTTTTTAGAAGAAGAATGTAATGAAATAGAAGAACTTCAATCAAAATCTGACATGTTTAACTTAATAAAAATATACTGGACTTCTATATGATTCTACCGGAAATATAGTACATGACCCAAGCGAAAAACTGAAAAGCTGGAAAAATTATGTAAGACAACTATATGATGACAACCGTGTAGAAAAGCTACCAAACATTAATGCAACAGAAGGACCCCCAATCTTAAGAGTAGAAGTGGAAAACGCACTAAAAAAACTCTAAAAACGGAAAGCAACGGGTCCAGATAAAATACTAACAGAAATACTGAAACTTGTAAGAGGACATAAAGCTCCGGACACATTGACAGACCTTTTTAATATAATATATAACACGGGCTTTATACCAGATGAATGGCTTAAATCCACTTTCATCCTTTTACCAAAGAAGAACTCTCCTAAAACACATAACGATTATAGAACAATATCATTGATAAATCACATACTAAAAGTCTTCTTCAAAATCCTCCTTGCTAGAATATACAAAAAATGTGAAGAACATCTTAGCGAGACGTAATTCGGCCTTCGTAGCGGACTAGGAACAACAGAGGCCCTCATAGGACTAAATGTTCTAGTACAAAGAAGCGGAGATATATCAGTTAATGTGTTTGCATGCTTCATCAATTACGAGAAAGCGTTTGACTGTGTCAAACACGAGCAACTCATGCACATTCTTACAGAAATCGCACTAGACAGCAAAGATATTAGAATCATTGTAAATTTGTATTGGGGGCAAACGGCATCGGTAAGAGTGGAAAACAGAAACAGCGAGGAAATACAAATCAAAAAGGGTGTTAGACAGGGCTGTGTGTTATCACCGGTTGTGTTCAACCTCTACTCAGAGAAAATATTCGTAGACGCACTGGAGAACACACAAGAAGGAATTGTAGTAAACGGAGAGATAATAAATAACCTGCGCTACGCTGACGATACCGTGCTGTTGGCAACTAGCGAAGCTGATTTGCAGATCCTGTTAGAAAACGTATACAAGAGAAGTATCGAAGCAGGACTGAAGCTAAATGTAAAAAGACCAAAGTAATGGTAATCAGCAGAAACGATAACATAAGAACCAACGTAATAGTTAACGGCAAACAACTAGAACAGGTCGAGAATTACAAATATCTGGGATGCTCCATTAATAATAACTGGGACAATTTCATTGAAATCGGAACAAGGATCGAACAGGCCAGATGCTCCTTCAAAAGAAAGAGTAAGGTATTGTGTACCAGAGATTTAACTTTGAAATTACACATACGACTTCTTCGCTGCTATGTGTTTTCGGTCTTGCTTTATGGGGCGGAAGCCTGGACCCTCACAGCCTGCACGATGAGAAAAATAGAAGTATTCGAGATGTGGTGTTACAGGCAAATACTCAGAATTCCGTGGACCGATAAAGTACGCAACACCACAGTCTTAGAGAGATTACAGAAAGACATCGAGATCTTGACTGCGATAAAAGAGCGTAAATTAACATACCTAGGCCATGTTATGAGGAATAGTAAATATAGAATCCTGCAAAACATCCTACAAGACAAGATAGAAGGTAAGAGAGGACAGGTCGAAGAAAGAACTCCTGGCTCAGGAACTTACGGGAGTGAACACTGCTACTGAATCCAGAAGAGCAGTCAATGAAGTTTAAATTGCCATGATGATAGCCGACGTTCGTGGAGAACATAGCACATGAAGAAGAATAGCTTACGGAAAAATAATACATTTTTTGATCATGATTGGAAGTACACATATACTTGGAAAAAA
Source organism: Limonius californicus (assembly GCA_014611495.1). Taxonomy (NCBI): domain Eukaryota; kingdom Metazoa; phylum Arthropoda; class Insecta; order Coleoptera; family Elateridae; genus Limonius; species Limonius californicus. Next base: position 5,028 of record JABXWE010027557.1, on the reverse strand, counting down.
CAAGAGATAGTCAATCTGTACTGGACTATATCTTAACTAATAGATCCATACACGATCACGCGATCACAAGTTGCTTCTATGCAAACTACGACTGGATATGACTAAGGCAAACAAGAAAGAAGAAGAGCACGACACTGTAGAGAAACTCAATATAGAAGGACTAAGATATGAAACTAATCAGTTGTTATATGGAAACAGATTAAACCTCACTATATCTTCTTCTTGCCGTTTCTTTAAACCACTATACGGGTCGCCCGTCATCCAGTAGGTTTCTCCATTCCGCCCGGTCTCTCCATCCTTCTGGAGCCACGTCCCACTTCTTCATAAGTTGTTGGATATTTTCGTTCCATCCCTTTCTTGGTCGGCCCCGTTTGCGTCCTTCTTTTGACTGCCATTCCATTGCTTTCTTTGGCAGTCTGTTGATGCTCATTTTCTTAACGTGTCCGAACCACGTAAGTTGTCTTTTCTCAATTTCCTCCGTGATGTCCCGTTCTACTTCTACTATTGCTCTCACACGCTCGTTTCTTATCCTTTCCCGCCTTGATATTCTAGCTGCTCTTCTAAAGTAGTCCATATGGAGCGCTCTTAGTTGCGCTGTATTTCTCTTGGATAATTGTCATATCTCTGATTCATACAGTACCACACTTTGTACCATTGCGCTGTATATTTTCTTCTTTGTGTTTATACTAATGTGTTCGTCCCATAATATTCCATTTAGGGCTCCTATTACCCTTTCTCTTTGCTCTATTCGTTCCTTTATTTCCACTTCGTATAAACCTTGTGTTCCTAGTGTGGCCCCTAAATATTTAGTCTTCTGACACATTGGCAGGGTTTCACCAGTTTCCATTGTTAACGTGTCGTTATTCTTTTCTTTGCATAAATATAGTGTTTTTGTGAAATTGAACTTCAGCCCCCATTTTTTATATTCTTCCTCTACCTTCCGTAACATGTACTCCATGTCGTCCTCGTCCTGTGCGATTAGAACCTGGGCGTCTGCAAATTCTAGTGTATATAAGGTTGTATCGTCGTCCATTGGTCCATTCCCTTACATTTTTGTTTCCAGATTTGCAGTACCTTATCTATGTAGATTTTAAATAATGTGGGGGAAACGCAGCATCCCTGTCTCAGTACTTTTAATATTAGGAATGCTGGAGTCATTTCTGCTCCTATCTTACAATTGTTTTCGTGAACTACTACAGTGACCATTTTTTTCAAAAAAATTGAAGTAAATCAAAAACTGTCAGAGATAAATGGACATAATGAACTCAGAAGTCTTTCGAATCATGTAGGTTTCGATTGGAAATAAGAAAGTTGGTACCGACTTTTGGCACTCCCTGTATGGTAGTTGGACTGAAAATATTTTAGGAAGAACGCGCATGGTCTATTATAGCGGCGTACCAAATTTCAAATTTTTATTCCAAGTATAAGTTGAAAAATTCTATTGCACGGTCTACGTAAATCATCCTGTATAATATTAAGTTGCAATAATGTGGGGCACCAATTATTTTATATCACCATTTAATTGGTGAGGTCTGTCAAAATAAGTGGGAGAAAAGGGGTTTCGAATTAAAAAATTAAGTGATGACGTCATCACTTAAGAGCAAATGATTTTGACAAATGTTCACTTTTTTAAAATAAAACCCACAGTGTTTCAGGGTTTTCCCAAAAACATTATTTGTCTCGGTTTTATTTGGTTAGTGACATACTTTTGTCATGCATTGTATATTTGAATTTATTAAAGAGCCCCCCGTAGAGGCTTCCAAAAATTGCCTTAGCGGCCGGTATTTCACGGCCTCTAGGCGGGGTATTGGTAAAAGTTTTCAACTAGCAATAATCGCACCTCGGATTAACCTCATTGGTTACGATATCGCCTCTGCGCAAAGCTAAAGCTTAAGTTCAATAACTTTATTTTATAAATAACCTATAATGTAACATTATAAGGGACAATTGATAGTTCCGCCATCTATGTGTAATGCGACATACTCAAATTAGCCATGTGTTTTCTAAGTTCCAATACTATTATAATACACAAAACTACCACGAGATGGCACCACTATCATTGAGCAGAGAATATTGCAATTTTGTACATTTCTTTTCTTTCAGAATCTACGTCTTTTAGATCCATCTATTTTAAAGGGTGTACTGCTCCGCGATAAAGCGAAATTCTCAAACAATGGTGTAGTGAATAGGCATTGGATTCGCATTGGATACGTGTTAGGAATTTTCAAAGTTATTGTTACTTGTAACTGTTTGATGTGGCATAGTAGGGAGCCCGATTATTGGACCACACTTCTTCCATGCAAATTTAACTGGACAACTAGTTACTTGCATTTCCTAAATACATTTTACTCGGGTCGTTGAAAGATGTAGAACTCAATGTACGGTCAAAACTTTGATACAAACATTAATGGCCCTGCTCGCTAGAGTAGGATTGTCAGGAATTACTTAAATAAAGCATTTAAAGAAAATTGAATTAGAAGAGGAGTTGTGCGTCTATGGTCACCAAGAATTTGCGATGTCACTCCACTAGACTTTTATATTTGGGGTACACTTAAAAAAAATTGAACTTGAGTAGAAAATGAACACGATTTTACAAAATAAAATAATCGAAGCGTATTTCAATTACAAGTTACATCTTACATATTTTTTAAACTTTATACCCTGATTTACTGTTATTCCATACAAAATACAAGATAATTTATTGTAATTTTGGTAAATTATACTTATACAGGGTGTATTAAAACGTGCGGCTAATAATTACACGGCTCAATTATACGTTGAAAAACAAGCAACAACCTCTAACACCAATTTGGTCTTAGACGAAGAGTCTTTAAATTATAAGCACTTAAAGGTTTTTAAATTTGGCAACGCTGTACAACTTAAAGCTAAGAGATATGCATTTAGTTATCGTTAATCGCATGTGTTTGTGAATCTGCAATTAAATCAAGTATGTGTTCATGTTTTTTATGGATATCCTCTAAAATTATTGAAATAATTTACAACTCAAGATTGAATACGTTTTATTTAAATTTAACTCTTTGCTTGATTACAATAGTTGTTCAAAATGAGCACCTGCAACTTCTAAACAGTTGGTACACCGAGTAATAATGATTGGTATTCGATTTTGCAGCATGTTACGATTTTTTATTTCTCTCCTAACTGCATTATTTATCCGTTCAATAAGTTGTTTTTCGGTTTCAATTTCTACTTCATAAACAAGAGCTTTTAAAATACCCCAAAAGAAAAAATCTAGGACATTTAGGTCGGGACTTCTTGCGGGCCATGATATCGGAGCATTGCGCCCGATCCACCGCTCTGGAAAGTTTTGGTTTAACTAATCCCTAGTTTGAAGCCCGCAGTGGGCTGGAGCTCCATCTAACTGAGGCCACATGTCTCTCCTAACAAGTAACGGTACTTCCTCCAATAATCCTGGAAAATCATTGTTTAAAAAATAGACAAAATTTTCGGTGTTTTATCAACAAGGCAAAATGTGTGGCCCTATCAGTCTATTTCCGATAATTCCAGCCCATACATTGACGCTGAATGTAATCTGGTGGTTAGTTTGATGTAAGACATGAGGGTTTTCATCGGTCCAATGCAGTGGTGCATATTAAACATTCCGTTACGGGTAAATGTGGCTTCATCCGTCCATAAAATGTTTTCAATGAAAGCCGGGTTGACTACTTGTTGCAGTAATAACCATCTGCAAAATTCTATCCGTCGCGGATAATCTTCCGGAAGCAACCCATGGACTCGCTGGAAGTGGAACGGATGTAAGAGATTTTCTCTTAACACTCGATGTACAGCAGTATGGCTAATATGAAGTCTTCGAGCTACAGAACGGATACTTTGTCGAAGTTCGTCTTCAAATACCTGTAAGATGTTCTCTTCTATTTGGGGTTGTAATACATGTCGTGGTCTTCCACCAACTCCCTGCACAGGGCCCATTCTTACTGTTTCTCTTAAGCGCTGATCTAGCCTTTGAATAACATGAGCATTAGGATGTCTCCTGACTCCTGTGTACATAACGTTCAGCATATAAATTTGAAGCTCGATGAAAATTACCACCACATTCGCCTAATATCAAATACATATCTGCGTACTTAGGAAAACTGTATGTCATGATTTTTCTCAAAATCAAAAACACGAAACAGAAGAAACAAACAAGGAACAAAGTAACTTAGAACAATTCTAACAGCGAATAACTGATAAATAATGAGTGAAGCAGAAGATTTACGAAAATATTAGAGCAGCGACTTTCTCAAGTGTCTAAAATGATAATAATCAATCCGTCAGTCATACATCCAGCTATCAATTTTATATTATTACATTTTAAAAATCAACCCTATAATGCATAGTTGCAACGTCTTTCAAAACTATAAATCGCGAAGGTTTTGCATTCTTAAATATTAAATTATACGTAAACTAATTACCGATTATTGTTAGTTCTGCTTTCGATACGTTAAGACGTGTAAACGTTGTCCGCGTCTCGGAAGTGTATGTGCGGTTATCAGCGCCTGGCGCTTGTGATAACTTTACCAGCGAAATTGTTATATAAGTTCTTTTAAATAATAGTGCTTAATAATTAAAGGGTAACAGTGATTAATTAGTTAATTAGCTAGCCCCTTAAGGGGCTAGTAAACATGCCTTTGAACGGAACTGATATAACAGACAATGACCAATCAAATAAAAGAAAAAATGATCATCTATCGCCAGAACCTAATCTCCAAAAGAAATACCTGTGGGATTCCAGCTTACTGGTAAGCCAAAACAGCTCGAGAATAATCTCCAAGGTAACAACACAGCCAGCAGCTCTCAAAACTCTACTCAACCAAAACCTATAAACAAAATACCCCCTATATTTTTGCATCAAGCAAATAATCATCAATCAATCATTAAAGACATTGAAACACTAATAGGAAATAATTTCACAACTGATTATAGAACCGATTACTTGAGAATAAATTTAACTACGGAACAAGACTATCGCAAGCTGACAAAATTCTATACAGATAATAAACTAAAATT
>JABXWE010027555.1:0-11582 GCA_014611495.1 Limonius californicus | reverse complement strand
ATTGAGTAATAAATAGGTTTAGGATAATTATGCACTAAAAAACTTCAAAATATGCATCAGAAACATCCAAAATATGCACTAAAAAGTCAACTAACTAGAAAAAAAAAACATTAATGTTATATCAATACGTATTTATTTTTCTATTAAAATGCACAAACATTTTTTGATTATAATTAGTCAAAAACACAAAATTATAATTTAAAATTAATTATATTATAAAAACAAATCATAATTGCACTTAACAACAACGTGGTATAATACAATTTCGAAAGTAAATTTGCACCTGTTGTCAGCGAGAATATTTTTGTATTGTGAAAAGATTCTCTAGACATCACACGACACTGTTGGTACAAATTTTTAACCATATCTTCTATTATTTCAATACTTTGTTGTAAAGATAATCCCTTCGCTTCTAATTTAGAGATTGCAGTTGAAATGCGAGGCAAATTAACTTGAATAAAAATCAAATCTTTTCGAATACCTTTTTTCCCAGAATACCCTGTTGTTTCTTTAATGCTCTACGCTTCTTCAGAGTCGAATTCATTAACAAGTTTCTTCACAATTTCAAATTTACAGCGTAATACACAGCAGCGTCGATTCGTTCCCCATCTTGTAATGATCGGCGCGGGCGGAAGTGGAACATCCTCCACAACTTTCTGAAACTTCTGCACACGACTCGGTGCTTTGAGAAAAATCTTTTTCACAGGTGATATCAGCACGTTAACGTTTGAATAAAGATTGCGAACTAAGTCAGCTACTCGGTGTAAACCATATACTAAACAGGTCACATGTATCATGTTTGGATACAAAATCTGCACTCCTCCCATTGCTTTGCACATATATGGTGCAGCATCACTACAAATCACTCGCACTTTTTCATATGAAATTCCAAACGGCCACAGTAAGCTTAGAGAATCGTTGAAAAAAGGAGCAATTGTTGAATGATTCACTTTGTCCAAGACTTTTAAAGTCAGCAGATATGATTTATTTTTTTTCTTCGTTAACCCCTAATATACCAAACACAAAATTTGCTACTCATCTTCGTTCTGCATGGGTTGTTTCATCGAAAGACACCCAAATACTGTAATCCTTTACTTTGTCTCTTAGTTTGTGTAATGTTGCTGCATATAACTCGGAAACATAATTTTTTCTTAATGTGGATTCGTCTGGAGTATTCTGTTTCGTGTACTTTTCCAAAAAATTGCAAAAAAAACTTCATTCTTTAATTTAGCCAACGAAATATTAGCGTAAATAAAAGCCTTACAAATGTATTCATTAAATTCGGAACGTTTAGGACGTTTAGGTCCAGGCCTTGGTAAAGCAGAAATTAACACTTGCCATTGGTTATTCTCCCTATTTCAATTTTTATTACTTGCATGTTTTCCGGTTTGGAGATGCTGCGTAACTTGAAACTTTTTGGTTGTCCCAACAGAACTTTCCAGTATATACAAAATAACACGCCCATCGCGAAATCATCATAATCCCTCACAAACTGATTTAAAATAGCACGTATACAGCTTTTTTTCTTTCGGCATCTTGAAGATGTTAACACACTATTGGAACTAGTAGACTACTGATTGTTGATGAAATGATGAATTGTTAAACTTTCAACTTTCACAGGCTTTCCCGTTAACGCAACAGGGCCACTCAAACCCTGGTAATCCTCTTAGCATTTCCAAGTATTCTGGTTTTTCGAAACGTAACAACTAAGAAAGTACCTAGGTATTCAAAATACAGTATGAATGAGTTTAGAAGATTATTTAAAATTTCTGAAAATTCTTAGACTGCTTGACGAAGTGAATCTGTACTTGATAACAAAAAATTGTATAAATATGCAATTTAAACAGAGAAATGCTGCAAATTATGCATTAATGCTTAAAACAATTAAAATATGCATTTATTACCAAAAATGTCTCAAATATGGTTATCTGAATTATCCGAAGCCTAATAATAAATATGGGGCATTTTTGATTGAATGAACAGTATACAAACCACTAACACTTATTAATATGTTTTAATAACTTATTCAATATTATTAGGAACTCCATTTTGGATGGCCCCCGAAGTAATACAAGAAATAGGCTATGATTGTGTAGCAGACATTTGGAGTCTTGGCATCACAGCTTTAGAAATGGCCGAAGGAAAACCACCTTATGGTGATATACATCCCATGAGAGCCATATTTATGATTCCTACAAAGCCTCCGCCATCATTTCGTGAACCTGACCAGTGGAGTCCCGAATTCATAGATTTTGTTAGTGTTTGCCTTGTCAAAAATCCTGAAGAACGTGCCACTGCCTCGGACTTACTGCAACATGTATTTATAGGTAGGTATCAAGTAAAACTGAAACTCTAGATATTAAAACTGTTGTTGTTTACTCTAGGTAATGCAAAAGCATCTAGTATTCTTGCACAAATGATTGCCGAAGCACATGAAATTCGTGAAAACCAGAGTTACCGCAATATCTCGCAAACGAATTCTGCTGGTATTGTTGTTAAACAAAATATTAATGAAGAATCTGTAAGTTGTTGAAAATGTTTAACTAGTTTTTGGTATGAACGCTTTGTCGAGTAGGATGAAGAAGTAGCGGTAACCAATCAAAATCAAACTGTGATTCAGTGTGAAGATGAAGGAACATTAGTACCTGGTAAAGGAGGAACATTAGTGCCAATGTCTCAGAGTGGAACTCTCGTAGAATTACAATCTGAATTAGGAACCATGGTCATCAATAGCGACGTTGATGAACAAACTATGAAAAGTAGGACTTTATAATTGATACGAAACATTTAACATGAAATGTAATAAATTTTGTTTTATTGCAGGACATGACACGGGCTTGGGTCAAGTCGGTAAGAAATACCGGCCTCTCTTCTTGGACCATTTCGATAAAAAGGAAGCCGAAGTAAAGGTATTGCAATTGCTTTAAAATTTATTTTGCTTTAACCTTAAATGGTTAAAATTGTAAGAATATTGATTGAGGCTGTATAATTTTTATACCATATCTGTTATATCATTGAAGTTCTTTAAAAATGGTAAGAGATAGAAGATCAGTTAAGTAGCACAGAAATCACATACTTAGTAGAGTTCTTTAATTTTGTTTTACCCAAAATATACACATCTTACTGGAATAGTTCTAGTGAACTACTACAATGGCCAACGCTTTTGAAAATATCTAGCTTAAAATTTAAAGTACGAACAAATATTAAAAGTAAATTCTTAGTAGTCTACAAAAATTTTGAGAATTCCTATTGGTTTCTTTCGAAATATACAACAGAAACTTACATATTTATACGACAACTAATTTTTACCCCAATAATTACCTTACTTTTTCACTTCAATAATCTAAATATACAACTTATTTTCAAAAACAAGCGCCATTTAAGAAAAACACGTAAGAACAACGCGAATAAAACAATAACTGGAAACCAAAGTTTATACAAAATCAACTATTGAACAATCAACATATATAAAGCGTGAAGCAAATATTTAATGAAAGATGATATAATCAGACTTTTGGATGATATTTTTTTTCTTGCTAAAATTGGTTTCAACTTGTATTTGAAAATCTTAAATATTTGGTCATAATTAACTTATTACAATACATATGAACAGATACACCTCATATAATCTGACTGTAGTGTTATCGACATAATTATATTTAAATTAAATAGTAAATAGAACATTAAAAATAAGTATATATATATATATACGTGAAAAACCACCATGTGACGCCAATAACTAACACGACGTTCTTGCACCCAAAACTGTTTGCACGCAATGCGAGCAAATGGCACCTATATAAGTTTCTTGTATATATAGTCGTTTTGACGCCTTATATATGGATTTGTTTTCATAATATATGCTAGTTTAGACTAGCCAGCAGTGATAAGCCAGAAGTTTGCACTACGGTGATTATTAATCATTTTACACGGTAGTTTGAATTGCAACATCTGCAATTTAAAAGGCCTTGGAAGCAGTCAACAGGCACTGGCGGATTTTATATAAGGCACATTAAGCATCTGCGAGGGATCCCGCTTTCTGAGGGGCCAGTAAATTTTTAAAATGCAAGTGTAATAATCATGTTGCGAATAATTACAAAAATGTAATATGTAATATTCAAACATAAACCAGTAAAACTTAATCTGAATAGAAAATCACTTTTCAGTTTATATTTGCACTATCAACAAAATAATATTCGAAAACAGGAAAGTATACAGGGTGGCCCAACGAAATCCGCGGTGATTATTAATCATTGTACACGGTAGTTTGAATGATGCAACATTTGCAATATAAAAAGTCCTGGGTTTAGCTTTGTTGTTTTCCAGGGCAAGAGTATTTCCATAACAACAATAAAAACAGAATTTAATTTATTTTTTATTCATGCACAAAATAAAAAAAAATAATTTTAAAAAGTTTTGAGTTTTTTTAAGTAGTTTTTTAAATGTTGGATTTTGCTCTTTATTTGATTGACGGATCTGTCACATCTTAAATATTTTAATCTTAGCGCCAGACGGATAGGAAGAATTCTTGGCGAGAAATTTTGCAAAATGCCTTTTAATTTCATTTATTTCGCCCGACGACCAAGTCTTCTGTTTAATTGATGGACGTGGTTTCTTAGATGAGGGTACTTCATTGCTTAAATTTCCATTGTCCCCAGAATCCGCTCAACAACGCCGGTTCCCTTTGATATTAACGGTTTTGTTTTAGACGTTTCAACCTCCTGGTCATCGGAGGGTTTTTTCTTTGGGGTCTTTGGATTTTCCTAAATAAAAAACCCATTAATTTTGAAAGATAGAAGAAATATAATATCAAATTTCTTAACGCTATTTTGAAGTTGCTAGGGGTATATATGTTTTCATCTTCTGCTTGAGAGGTAGAAGAATTTGAAAGCACGAGTTCATCAAGCTGTAAAGCAATCTCATCCAAACGTTTGCTTTTGCAATCAAGTAGTTCTCCCTTTTTCCAGTTTTAATAGAATTTTTAAAACTTTGGCGATCATCATTACGTCCTTTGGCAATCTATAAAATTCCCTGTGGGTTTTTTTCCGTATGGCCCATAAATGATGCCAACTGCCCAATGTCATTTTTTCGCAAAACCATTAATTGAATCATGGTGCCAATATGTTTACGTAAGTTACAGCTTCGAATTACTTTAGGTTGTTTTGCACCACACTCTTTTGAATATTTACTTAGAATGTAACAACCATTTATCCATTTGTCAGCGCTATTGGGTTTAGTAAAAAAATATTTGTTTGACAACTCGACGTATTTGATTCGTTCCGTTACCAAAGTGCCTACAAATTCCTGAACGTCTCGTGGTATCAATACCAACAAATCTTTGGAACCTTTTCCAATAGTATGTATTTTTTTGTAGTAAAGTTTAGTTAGAATTCTTTCTGTTTGGCTTAAAGCTTCTAAAACCTCATCTTTTTGTTCTATTGTGTGTGGCGCGGTTATGTCGGTAAGTTCAATAAATTGAATAACTCCTATTTGTCGCATGTTGTGTAGAAGAAGTAATATAAATGTTGCCTCTACCAAAATGTTGTACTGTTCTATATTAGTTTGATGTTTCAAAATTGTAACAGCATTTTCAGCTTTCTTTATGCAATACTCTCTTAATTTCATAACGTCTTCCGTAAAAGGAAGCAATTGTTTTGAATGGTCTCTTCACCTTTTGATAGTTAGATCTTTTAGAGCAAGGCTACCTATTTCACGTGCCCAATTGTTTTCTATTATATCGTGCAAGATTTTTAATTGCTCTAAGATACTTGAAGAGTTATTTAAAGATTCATTTTGTATAATTTGATCTTTTTTACATAGGAGATATGTAGCAATGTCGATTAAATCTTTCAAAGTTTTTCCTTGGTGCAACGCGTAAGATGCAGCCAATATGTCCTACCATTCTCGGAATAAATGCTTGCGAAATTTACAGCTTCCACAAGGTAATCGATATATTCAGGTCTTAGGATATCTGTAAACCTAACTTAAATAAATCAATGTAGGTACGTATACAAGGTGTTCCCAAATAACGAACGATAAAAAGTCGCGCGACATGTACGTGACGGTGGTTTTTTGACGTTTGGTATCAGAATTTTAATTTATTTCATGGTACGTTTGAACGCGAAAATTTTTTGGGAGAGATGACAGTTTCCGATTATTAAATAATTTGTTAAATTTACTATAATAACTTATGTTCATTATTGTAAACTTGAATCAAAATTAAAAAAATAGAATTTACAAATAATTACAGGTTAGTTTGAATGGGTTATAATCACGTAATTTACATAAATATGTTTAGAAAGTAAATTTAAACTAACGTGTAATTATTTGAAAATTCCGTTTTTAAAACTATATGCTAACCAAGGATAGTTACAATACAGTGAGATGTTGTTGGTATTTGTTTTTCAGCTTGAATTAACAAACGAGCGCATTCTCGCATTTTATTGCTAGCGACGGTGGTTCGTTTCTTTATATTCTTAGCTGTTTGCAAAAGACGCAAGCCATACTGCTAAATTATGGGATTCGATATTACGGCTTTTCCGATGTCGTCCAACCTATTAATAGTTCATAATAATACACTTTTGAAAGCGGTGTTCTTAAATGAATTACTAAGGGCGAGCTGTACCAAAGGTTATCAAAATTTGATCAAGTTTAGTATTCCCCTTAAGTAACAACTTAGGAACGGAAGATGATAAAACAATAACGTACATACCTCAATTTTTTTAGGAGTTCCATTCTTAAAGTATCATTTTTAACGTAATTATGGTAGTCTGCCTGTAAAGACAGAATAAAAGATTCTACTTTCGGACGTGCATCATGTTTTCGGTCAGTTTCAATAAAACATTTTTGATCATGTCTAAACTATATAAGTGCTTCTAAAGTATCCTTTACATTTTGCACATATCATATAGTTAGAATCATTTACTTTGTCTGAAAATAATTTCGTACATTTTTTAGGAATGATTGTTCCATTTCTTCTTTTTAGCTTCAGGTATCCCTTGTTTCTAATTGTCATTGTCATACTTTTTTTGTCTTTCGCACTTATTCGAAATGAAAACATAAAACATGTAATAGGAGTATTTCGCTGGTCGTATTACCTTCCAATTAATACTTTATAAAGACTGAATTCTTAATGCTCGTTAGCGGCCAGGGAATCCCCGGAAGATGAACTGTGATATCATGACGTAACCCTTTATACTTATTTACTTGTTGGGAACAAGCAGCTAATCATGCAACCGCAATCGCTACGGAGTCGATTGTGTATTGCGGTGCCAGTCCGCCATGTGCGAAGCTCCGTAGTGGCTCCAAGGAGTTACTTAAGCTTGTTATACTTTTTTTGATGAGAGCGCCCCCTACAGATTATATGGTTCAACTAAAATCGCATCTCTATACATATACGGTTCAAATGGCACCTTCGTAATATTTCGTATTTGAGATATTCCGACGGTTTAGCGCCTAAATACGAACGAAAACGTAGTGGCACCTGCAAATGGTGCCACAACGTATATATGGGTGCCACTTCGTCCATATATATGTGAATTAGGTGCCTAAACGCCTTACTTTATATATATATATATATATATATTTTTGACTGGCGCAACAACTGAGGACCTTACATACAGCTACCTTTCTGAGGACTGCACGATAATGAATTCGTTCCACGATAATTATAAAGCATTTATACAGCACAGTACTAAACATTTAAATATACAACCAGAAAATCGTTTTTAACCATAAAAATTTCAATATGTATATCACAACAAAGTGAGGCTTCACGGTAGTAAATGTAAAGCGAGACGGTGTATATTTACGGTTCAGTATACGCATCATCAGAGGACCAATTTTACATACAACTGATTCAGCGAGGACCAAGCGGTGTTGCCAGATAATACTGCTTAGGGCCAGTCTTTCAATGCTCTCATAAAATTCTAGACAAGCTAACAGAAACATTTATCCCCCTTGTTACAGTCTTTTCTGTCTTTCAATTGTCCGGTAGTCTACATCAGAGGTTAGTTTACTTATTCCAAAGGATTAACCTTATCGGGTAGCAGAAGCATCTGACAGAACTATTTCGTCAGGATAAGGCAGCTACGAGTGTGTATGAAATATTTCGAACGAATGTAAATGTAAATGAAGTGTTTATAAAAAATACTATTTTTCTCTGTGGTAACTAATAAATAGATAAATTTTACAAATTGAAGAAACTAGAAATGGTTAGTCATTTAAATCCAGACCTCAGACTTATCGTTGTAATCATTTTATTTTTTCGGCTGATTTCTATTTTTCCAAAGATTTAAATTAAAGAAAACCACTGTTCAAACATTACTGAAGAAATTCAAATAATAAAGCACTATTTTATAGTATGTAGATGAAATTGTGTATATTTCATAAACCATTGCGATAAATATCAAATGAATGTTTAGAAAAAATTTAATGAGATCTTGCTGCTAAGTGTTATACCTTTATTCTTTGAGGCTTTCACGGTTTCTCGAATTGTCAATATTACAATTTACTTTCGGCTTGGACCACGGCGTTATTTGGGACCCAGCATTATCGGGTAAGGTAGCGTGTCTGTCTTTACAAGCATTTGCTCTAGAAGTTTGAGCAATATTTGTTCGTAGGCCTTGCCTGCCTAAACAGGGCCGTGTGATTAGATTTTTTAAACCTTGGGGCGGACAAGGATTTGATCTTAATGTATTTTGTTTGCCAGGACAATAATACTTAATCGGCTTATGCCTGTTAGCTGTTCGTAAACTCATACAAACTAACGTTTCGCAAGACATTGCAGCTTGCATGTTCAGAGTAAATAGAACACAATGTTCTATTATCATACATTAAGATCAAATCCTTGTCCGCCCCAAGGTTTAAATAATCTAAGCACACGGCCCTGTTAGGCAGGTAGGGCCTACGAACAAATATTGCTCAAACTTCTAGAGCAAATGCCTGTAAAGGCAGACAAGCTGCAGGTCGGTCCTTACCTGATAACGCTGGGTGTAGTTCCCAAATGACGACGCGGTCTAAGCTGAAAGTAAATTGTAATATTGACAAGAGTTATAAATTTGACGAATTCGTTAAAATTAATGTACTTATTGTATAAATATTAAGCTGCTATTACATACGAAGAGGTATTGATATATAGTCAGCCTGGAAAGTTTCTAGTAAAGAAAAGTGAATATGGTTGCTATAGTTACAACTATGATGTTTTATAAATTAGTTCTCAAAGTTTGACATTCATAAGCTGAACGGTGATCAAACTGTGAATTTCTTAAAACAGCATGTCAGAGGAAAAGAAGGAATTTGAGGAAATCGAGTTTCGGTCAGTTATTAAGTATTTATTTTTGAGAGGGTTATCAGGCAAAGAAATTTTTGCTGATATGATAGAAACCTTAGGTGATCCTAATCAACGTCCTTCATACGCCACTATTAAAAGTGGGTTGCGGAATATAAAAGAGGAAGATCAGATTTGAAGGATGGGCACCGCCCTGGAAGACCAAAATCGACGTATTGGGATTAAGAATATTGCAGAAGGATTGCACATTTTCTATGAACGTGTGTGTCACATCATTCATCATGACTTGGGTATGAGAAAGCTTTCGGCCAAATGGATTCCAAGATGCTTGAACGTTGATTACAAGTGCGTTTTTGGATCGGCTTGCTACTATGGACGAAACGTGGATCCATCACTATGACCCAGAGACTAAAGGGCAATCCAAACACTGGAAGCATGTTGGTTCTCCACGACTCAGAAAATTCCGTGTTCAAAAATCGGCTTCTTGCTTCAGTTTTCTGGGACAATGATGGGATAATTCTGATAGATTATTTGGAACGGGGTAGAACTATTACGGGAGCATATTATACTGAGTTGCTAACTAAATTATGTAAGAAAACTGTGGAAAAACGCCGCGGAAAACTTGCCAGAGGTGTGCTCTTTTTGCAAGACAACGCTCCTGCTCACAAATCGTTGATTGCAAATTGATGAAATTGGTTTTGAATTGGTTGACCACCACGCCCTATTCTCCGGATTTAGCACAGTCAGACTATTATTTGTTCCCAAAACTCAAAAAATATTTGAAAAGTAAAAGAGTTTCGACAAATAACGAAGCAATATGTGCCGTTGAGGAGTGGTTTGCAGGCCAAGACAATGATTTTTTTAAATGGCTTAGAATTACTTTATGAACGTTCTGCTAAATGTATAAGTATTAAAGAAGATTATGTTGAATAAATAAAATTTTGTTTTGAAATATTGTGGCGATTTATATGGTAGGCTAAGTACTTATCAATACCCCCCCGTATACAGGGAGCCAATCAAATCGCCAAAACTTATTTTAAAGGCCACCGTATAGCCACCCTTTTTTTTTTAGAAAAGCGCCCTGTCTATAACTATATCGCATAATATTAGTTTATTAAATAATTAGACATTACCTTATCCACACAGAAAAAAATAGGAAATAGGAAAATTACGTATTTTATTAACCTTCCAAATGCACAGTTCGTTTTTGTAGCATGAAGTGCATTGTGCGGTCATACTGATCCCAAGCAATAGATAATATCGTTTCAATTATTAGGTTTTTATTAAACTCACAGTAGGAACATAACAACAAACGTGTTTTTTGTGATATTTATAACTTAGAATTACTAAATATAATTAAAACAAATGACACAGAGTGTTCTCTGCATTTCTCTGCATCATCTTCCACAAGATACTGGATTAAAATTATAGGACACTACTGCACTGTTTACTGTTCACAACTAATCGTTATTTCATTAAAAAAAACTGCCATAAGCCAACGTCGTTATGTGCTGTAACACATAATTTGTCTAGTACGTCAACAGCATCTTTGGTGATATTATAAAATAATATTTCTTTAGGTTTGCTCTTTTGTTCGTCATCATTTACACTTTTACCATCATGGAAGGCACAGAATGCTATCACTGATTTATTTTTCGAACATATGAAATAATCAATCTTCCCTATTTTGCTAAAACATTTCTACGTTGAATGCACAACTCGTTGTTTGTTTGGCAGAAATTTCAAAGGAAGTCACGTTGATCACAAAGAAAGAAATAGAATAGCTTTCTGCATAAAAACATGCGTTTGTATGCTATACATTTCGAAGCTTAGGTAAATCCCCTTTATCTGGTACATTTACCAAAATATTTCGACTAAAATGTATAAAATCCCTGACCCAGCAGATCAGCAGAAGTTGGGGAAAGTACAATTCTTCGCAGTTAAAGAGTCGAAACTGACAGCTACAGTAGGAAAAAAATACAACCGAAAAATGATTTTGTAACATAAAATGCACAGTGGGGCTTAGATACTCCAGCAATTTTTGAATATAAGATATTTAGTGTAAAAAAAGCAGTAAAACCACTTTGCATAGACATTCTGTAGGTACACATGTGGAATGAGATTAGCTAGAAGGAAACTGAGGTAGCATGTATTACCAGCATTTTATCGTAAAAAAATGAACACTGGGGTCAAATAGACTCCACGATGCATTAGAAAAGTTAAGCGTACGAATGGCTTAGCAGCAAGTATAAGACAGTAAGGAAAACACTTTCTTTTTTGTGTCTCAGCGTTT
>JABXWE010027554.1:0-28356 GCA_014611495.1 Limonius californicus | reverse complement strand
ACGTGTAATTTAAGAAAACGTCCGTCTTAGCGCTTATACTACAAATGGAAGATTTCAAAACTTCCTGTCCTTGTGATAAAATGTCCCTTATAGAACGCTCAGACACCTAAAATTATAAGTAATTTCCAATTGCATATTTAAGAAATAATACAGGCTTACCCCAAATATATCAATTAATCGATTTATAATCGTAAATCGTGTGAAGTCTGGCCTATCTCTTTTATAATGGTTGAAAGCGTTCACAATTTGCATTTGCATATTATGTGTTTTATTAATTCTAAACTTATTAGAATAATTTAGAAAAGTAGGGGACTCTAGAGCTGGCAACAGGGCAATTTCATTTTGAGATTGCTAGAAATCAATCAAATAAAATTTCAGAAAGGCAACTTAAGAAAAAAAAAACACAGCCTGCTGAATGGCAAATCAATCGTGAATAGTGTATAGTTGTCAATTATTTGAGTATGAAGGTTATGTTGATGCAGTGTTTATATTAAATAAGTAAATCAAAATGAGTTGAACAACAACGACGGTTATTATTGTAAAACATTAAATATCAATAACAGAAAACGGAAATGAAAATAAAAACAACAGTTACAACAAGTATTCGAAATGGCCCCCTTGTACTTCTAAACAATAACCTAACCGGTGTTGAAAACCACACACAGCATTCGCAAGAAAGTTGGGATTCAAGCTATTGCATTCGGTACGTATGCGATCTTTTAATTCATCAATACTTTGTATTGGAATATTGGTAAAACTTTTTGATTTCAGATATCCCCAAGCAAAGAAGTCATTGGGTGACAAATCTGAAAAGCGCGGGGCCACGCTATAGGACCGAATCTTCCTATCCAACGTCCTGGAAACCTGTCGTTAAGAAAATTTTTTATAGCATTCGTGGAATGCGGAGAGGCACCATCCATCTGAAACCACGGGTCATCGATGTTCAAGTTTTCTATTGCCGGAATGATGTTGTTTCTTAATAGCTCTAAACATTTGGCGATATTGAGATTACTGTCAATATAATATGGACCGATAAGCTTATTTTCAACTATTCCTAGCCATACGTTAACTTTCCCAGTGTATTGACTGTGAGTTAAGTTCTGTAAATAGCAGTTAGTACGGGACCAACATCTAAGAAATAAGTTTATCAGGATAATGGATAGTGGATAGATGAGGAATTATAATACACACCGAAAATTTTGTGAATTGACTTCTTCATTTATTGTGAAAGTTGCTTCACCACTAAAAACTATCTTATTTAAAATGTATTCTTCTTCATGCAGCAAATTAAAGAATGTTTCACAAAAGATTGTTCGTTTTCCTTTGTCTTGATCGAATAGTTGTTGGTGATTCGAACATTTTTACGATTTATATTTAAATTCTTTTAGTGTTTTAAATACCGAGGTTTTAGAAACATTAAAATGTGAACCTACTTCTCGTAGTGATACTATCGGGTTTTCTTCAACGTAGCATAAAATATTTAATTTCATTTCTTCTATTAAAACGTGATTAGTTTTAGTTCTTGTTTTATGGGAATTTATTACGCATCCCGCCGATTTAAATTTTCTAACAATTGTTTGTATGGTTCGAATGCAAGGAATAGGTCTTTCTGGATATTTTAGTGAAAATAAGTCTCTCACAGTTCTTAAGCTGTTTCCATTCTGATACCACATTAGAATTTCCACTTTTTCATCTTTACTGTACATGATTGTATAAAAAACGCAAGAAGATACTAAATAAAGACTAATTTTATTTTCGACATTGAATTAATTTGATTGCTGTGGTCACAGCATGCTTGAGTTGTGTGTGATACTATCGGGTTTCCTTCAACGTAGCATAAAATATTTCATTTAATTTCTTCAGTTAAAACGTGATTACTTTCAGTTTTTATTTTATGGGAATTTATTACGCATCCTTCTGATTTAAATTTTCTAACAATTGTTTGACACTAAATAAATATTAATTTTATTTTTTAGCGTTGAATTAATTTGATTGCTGTGGTCATAGCATGCTTGAGTTGTCTGTATAAAATAAGAACTAAAAGTAATCACGTGTTAACCGAAGAAATGAAATGAAATATTTTATGCTACGTTGAATAATAATAATTAAAAAAAGGTATCCATCGCCGGGAATTGAACTCGGATCAACTGCTTGGAAGGCAGGTATGCTGACCATTACACCATTCTGCCGCTTATGTATGTGTTTTGTACAAAAGAAATATAATGTGCACGGACCTTACGGAAACATCCTGTCGATTTTTATATTTAATAAATAAATCATCATTTGCGTCCTATATACTTACAAGGTGAAATACTTATTTAATATAAACACTGCATCAACATAACCTACATAGTCAAATAATTCACAACTATAGTGATGTTTTACTTCTGATTTTTAGTTGTCGGTATAGTTGGTTGCATACACAATAGGCGAAATTGACGCGTTGTTTTTAAAAGTATACATAGGCTATGTATACTAAAAAGAAAAATTCCCTGTATATATACATATAAGCCGCATTATTTCTAATTGTTATATATATATATATATATATATATTTCTAGCTGCCACAAAAAGATTCATCGTGCTGCCATCGAAGCTGCTGTCGTTTCTTACATAAAGGTGTGGATACAACACGCAACTGTCAGGACCCGTTCCAGAAATAAAGCAGAAAAGAATTTTATATAATAGTTTTTCCGTTTAATTTGATTTATACATAAAATTCAAAGAGCAAACGGATGTTTTTATATATTATTATATTACAACATATTGACTAGTTGGTGATATAAAGTGAACGATTTCTTTATCGTTTCATTACATTAAAGTTTCTATTTCTTCACAACCTAGTGACTATTTCATTACTATAAAGTGACTGTTTCTTTACTATTTTGTTACTATAAGGTGACTATTTCTTAACAGTTCTGTGACTACAAACTGATAGTTTCTTTACTATTTCCTTTCTATAAAGTGACTATTGCTTTACCACCTGGTGACTATTTCGTTACTTCAAACGGACGATTTCTTCAGTATTTGTTACTATAAGGTGACTATTTCTTAACAATTTTTACTACAAACTGACGATTTCTTTACTATTTCCTTTCTATAAAGTGACTATTTGTTTATAACATAGTGACTATTTATTGACTATTTTTTACTATAAACTGACGATTCCTTTACTATTTCCTTACAATTTGTTCACTAATTTGTACTAAAGTTACAATTTGTAGTTACTTAAAAGTTACTTAATAAGCACTAAATTGAAAGGAAAGGTTTGACATTCCTGACTATTAAGTTACGATATAGTAAAGAAATAGTTAAATTTTTCTGTGTGGGTTGTTTCTATCCTTCCAAAACAACAAACCAACAATATACTGGTCTTAAAAAATAATCATCTGAGACTGGAATTTAAAATACACTGCACTACCTCCTCCATTAACTTCATCTATAATGGATCTTCATAAGGAGTATGTACCGGCAAGAGTTTCAAAAGAGAGGGTAAGCAATTTTTCCATGTTTAAAATATTGGACATTTAGAAAACTATGTGCTATAAATAGTTGTGGAATTACGTCCTCCCAATTTGTGTAATATTTTATATTTTAAATATTTTCCGCGTATAATTTATAATTAAATGCTTTGATGTACGTCCAAACATCACCATCTTTGATCTAAAATATGATTTCTAATGACAGTTTTCTGTTTCTGCTTTGGAAATAGGTAGAAAACGAAATTAAATTTTGTCACAAAATCTGACAGTTCGACGTTTGATAACGAGCTGCTCCTTCAGATAACAATTTTTAATTGAATTTCCTTTCTTCAAAAATAAAGTAATCGCAGAATATATAGCTGTGTAAAGTTATCTTCCTCCTAAACTAAGTTATACATAATGAAAAATTCAAGTTTTATATCATCTATTCATGTAAAAGTACATATTTAAGGTTGTGTAAATTAATTAGAGTATAAAGTACCTATTACTTTAGAACAAAGCTAATACATAAGGGTAACTGCAAAGAAAAAAGCGCACTACTAAGAGTAAAATATAGTTATAACCAAAACAACATTGCTAAATATTAGGAAGCTAAAAGAAGACGTCCATGATTCATCGTCCGGCAACAAAAGTCATCTGGTCCTCGTCGTCATCCTTCTGGAACAAAACAACTATATTAGTAATCATAACTGTAACTAAACATAACTACATACAAATGCAAGAAGTGCAATTAGCTTGATAGTTGCCTTATCACTACTTTAATTGTATCAACATTATTAGCTCCAATCTAAACTTGATACAAAGATAAGAGAAATACGTTTTTCAAGAGGTATTTAATATTAAAAGATTTATACCACAAGATGCTGTATTAAATTAATTAATATATCCACTATCATTGACTTCAAAAGTTATATTACACAAATTAGAAAAGAGAGAGTCAATTTATACAAATTATGACACAACGGAGATTATAATTGTAAATTGAATAATTCGATGGAGCTTTTGTAACAGTATCGACCAAATTTCATTGTAGTCTCTGTTTTTTTTATATTTTATGGCAAAAAGATCACTTATGCGGCTTATTTCGCCTAGACGAATTCTAAAATACGAAGAAATTAACACCTATAAGGGAGTGTGAAACATAAAAAAAAATTTCAACGCAAAAAGAGAATATCACTTCCTACAAACTATTTAATAATAATTATTGCAGAAATTGTTTACCAGTTCTAAATTTTCCCAAATATTAACAAACTCATAAACCAGCCGTGCTGCGTTTATCGTTACTTTATTGAATGCACAAGAAGACTGATAATTTAAAATTGTAAAAGTGATGGACATTTCTAGAAGCGTTTTGAATATTGATAACTAATCGTGCTGGTTCATATGATTATTTTATGGAAACCATAAAATATCGACAATTTAAGTAAATTATAAAGTATTGACGATTTATAATAGCAATTCCGACCGATCCAAATTAATAAACAGTCTTGGTAACTGTATTGTTAATCATTATATTATGAAAAGTAAGAAAACACGATTGACGAGGTTGATCAAGTAAAAGAAAAATTCAGAAGAAAATCAGTTTTTAAATAAGATATTACTGATGTATATCGCATGGCTTATTTAATTTAAACCTTGATTCACTAACATTGGGTTGCACAAAAATTATTTAGTCCGATTGTTAGTTAATCTTGGATCGAAGCTGGCAATCTGTCAAATTTAACAGATTCTAAATCTTTAAAATTTAAAATTAGACCCTAAAATAATTCCAATTAAAATGGGTTTTGCAGTACATTCTTATTTTAGTAATTATCAAATTGGCTGTAATATTTAATTGCTTAATAATCTATTCACACTAAATTTTTGTGATAAATTTGACAGATTGGCAACTAATCGATGATGCCCCAACGTTATAAGTAAATAGGTTTCGTGCAATCCAATTTAAGTTTCAGTTGATATTTATATTATGAAAAACGAAAATAAACAGATAATTTATAAAAAACATAAAATAAGAAAGGTTGGACGCAGCATGCAATATTTTTGTACGGAATTCTCCGCGTTGCCATATTCGCAAAACCAAGTTCAGTTATATATGAAATTATCGGCCACAGCAGTTTAGAATTTTATTGTAATTTTATGGATAATAAGAGACAGGCGGGAAATTGAATGTTTTGGAAGATAATCTTCAGTACTAAAATATTCGAAATTAAATTAACACCGTACGCTATTTGTATTTGTATTTTTATTTTATGAATAATAAAACGTATAGAAGAAAAATTAAATGTTTATGAAAAGCGTCGTTGGTACTGCTAAATTTACAACCCAATTCAGTTACATTTGTAAGTAACAGCAGAACTGTTTAGATTTTTGTTGTTACTTTATGAGTAACAAAAATACATACAAACGAAATTCAACTTCTGCAGACAGTCATGAATATTAGAAAATGCACAAATCCAACTGTAATTCTTAACTAATCAACAGGTTAAGTAGTTTATATTCTTGTTGTTATTGTATGCCTAGCAATGCAAATTATTAAGTTATAAGAAAAACATCATGTTTGGTGTAGGATTACTATTATACAAATTATTTCCTAAGCAAATTTAATATTGTTAGTAAGAATACCAAAAAAAATGTGTGTTTTCGGAAAGTGCAAATTTCCCAGCAATAATTTTTTACAATTATTTCTCACCTATTCGGGCCTTTAACGGTACTCGATGGGCCTGCAAGAACCGGAAGGAGTAGCCCTGGTACCAGGAGGGCAAATCGGCAAATAACTATGATGACGGGAATAAGCTGGAACGCCAACCACCAAAAAAGCAAGGAGCATAACGGAAATCAGCACCAACAAAAATTTGAAATTGTACATTTTGTCAAGTAACGATATTTGCTGTGACGAAAGGAAAAAGACTGATAGTTCTCGTCTAGTATGCGGTTCTAGACTAATTGTGTCAGAGGAACTGCCGTTTTTATAAAGAGTTAGGAAAATTGCTTATCTGCTCACCACAGGAACCTTAATACGGTGCCATTCGTGTTCCTGAATCAATTTGTTAATTATTATGGACTCGAAACTGATTTGCGTCACTCCTGTGCAATTGCCTGCGGCTTTCTCGAGGAAGTTGGAAGTTGGTGCGGTTTTCCGAAATTACGTAAATCCAATGACAAGAATGATTAATTAAATGTGGACTTATTTTTGTGGCTGCTAATTACGCAGGGTGGTATTGCGGTTCAATGATTAGTCATGTAAAGAAATCTAAACAAAAACTGATTATCAAAAAGTCATTTCTATTTTATGAGAAATATATGTAGAAAGGTACTGCCTGATACTATAACATTAAGAATTTCTACGGGATACGCCCAAAAAAGGACACACACAAACTTCAGGACGTTAAACAAAAGTCGAGGTGTACAAGACAATAAATCATAACATTCAATTTTCGTTGTTATACTAATGGAATTGAAAATAAAAGAGAAGCTTTTTATTTAAAAAGAATCGTGGGGTTGCCAAAGGCAACCCACCCAACTTATCCCGACTCAGCACTTTTCATGCTATTCCCGGGGCTAAAATGCCCCACTACATCTGAGACACCACCAACGCCCTGGGAAAATGTAATGCTCAGAATTCGAACCTGAGCGACTTTGATAGAATAACTCCGAAGCCTAGCGCCGCGGCCATTTTCTACCGCGGTCTCCTAATAAAAGAAATGATATAAGATGGTACCATGGTCAAAGTTGCGGCGTATTTAATATGCCCATAGATTTTTACGTTGGCACTAGAGAACCTTTTTGAGAAACAACCTTGGGAAAAGAAAGGATGGTACATACTTGAGCCACCTACGTTTTGTCGACGATATCGTTTTCATAAGCAATGACGCACAAGAACTAAAAGATATGCTAAAAGATCTTAATATATTAATATATTAATATTGGTCTAGCCTGGGGAGCCTTCGGCAGACCTACTCATATAAAAAACAACCAGATTCCAATCAACTTGAAGAAAAAAGCGGTTGACACCTGCTTCTTGCCAGTGGCAACATATGGACTGGAAACAATGACGCTTACAGTTAAAAGCGTGCATCGTTTAAAAGTTATGCAGAGGGCTATGGACAGAGCGATGTTGGGAATACCTTTGAGAGATCATATCAGAAACGAAGATATAAGATTACGAACAAGGGTCATAGATATAGCTGAACTTATCGCACACATGTAGTGGAGCTGGGTTGGTCATGTAGCGAGACAAGATAAAGAAACATGGACATCAAAACTAGTTTTTTGGAGACCTCGACGTACTAAAAGAGACAGAGGGTGACCACAGAAACGGTGGCTCGAAGACACCAAGAAGATACCAGGTAGATACTGGCATCATAAAGCCATAGATCGTGCGGTTTTTGGAAGACTTCAAGCGAGGCCTACATCCAGGAGTGGACAAAGATGGGCTGAAGAAGGAGAAGGAGATAATGTCTTGGTTCATTTTAGTGAAAACATAAGTATATATTTTTTTATTATAGGCGTTCACTTTAGAAGAGAGAGTGCTCGATTGAGAGGTTTAACTTACAAACAAATTAGAGAAGAGTTTACAAGAGAATTTAGAAAACTGGTCCCACAGGAGCCAAATTCCACTGCTTGTTAACAAATTTCCACACACAGGAAGCGTTGACGATGAAGAACGTTCAGGAAGGTCCTCCATATCTGCAGACGCAGTTCAAAATGTTCAGGAAGCCATTGAACAAAGCCTCTTCTGTATTTAGTCGAGAGCATGGTGTTCTACAACCCACGGTTTGGAAGCTTTTACGTTTCGGGATAAAAAAACATGCACATCATATACAGATGCTTCGTAAAACTTGAGGCTGAACTCTATACAACTCGCCAAGCACTGTGTTGCTATTGAGACTACAACCCGGGAAAAATTAATGCAAAACATTTTAAGCAGTGACAAAACAGCGTTTCAGATTTTTGATTATATAAGCAAACACAATTGCTAAATATGCGTCAACAAATAGCCAACTTCTACATTACAATAGCAGAGAGATATACCTAAAGTCAATGTGTGGTTAGCCTTCACAATTAATAAAATCTATAGACCTTGTATTTTTGCAGAAGTTACAGTTTGAGGTGACAGTGACCTAAATATGTTGCAACAGTTTTTGGGGCTTCAATTAGTCCATGGTGGCATTTTTAACATTTTTGTGTTGCAGTAGGATAGGGCACCGCCCTACAAACATCGCTTGTTGTTACTTGAACGAAAACTTTTCAGATAGATGATGGGTAAGCATAGGGTCACGACGACTTTGGTCGCAGCGTTCGCCGGACTTAACTCCGTTAAATTCCCCTCCCCCCCCGAAGTTCATCAAATCTCAGGTGTGTACAACTAAGATAAATGATCTTCAAAACTTGAAAAATGGCATTAGAACAGCGGCAGAAAACATTACATCGAATATGTTCTTCAATATTTTGAAACGGCAGTCGGTCTTGTTGACACAATTAATTGCTTCTTCAAATTCTATTTCTTAATTTATTCAAGTTTCTTTTAAAATTGTCAGCCTTTCTTACAAAAATTGCTCGAGACTTTATAATCACGGTGTATTACCCGATTTCATTATATGCCATCGCCAATTTGTAGTCCAAGAGAATTAATTGGTAATCGATTTTTATTTTTAAAATCGCCAAACGTTTCAACTTTACTAAAGTAAACAACAAATCATTTGTTTAGAAACTTTTGTCAATAAAGACTACGTTTTCCTGTACTGAAGTTCCCATGCGGTTTTCATTAAATCGAAGGTGATTTTCATTAATTAATAATTTACAGAATGAGTACCGCGACTGACAGCAATCACAAGCATGCAAAACTCGTTCATTAGTATACATTTGCTTCAAAACAAATTTAGAATTTTCGCTAAGAGCAATTTTTAAATTTACTAACTAACTGATACCTGACATGCCGATCCTCATTTAAACAAATTATCCCATAGATGATGATTTATACGCTTTATTATATGGTGAAAATTTTAAATTAGCCACTACTGTCCAACTTTATTACTACCAACTTATCAAAATGTAGTTCCAATGTATTCGTTATCCTGTAATATGATCCTGACAAACATCTATCAAAATTTAAAAAGCGTTGGCAACTGATTTCGACATTTCAATTATAACGATCCATAAAAATAAAAAATTGCCCCAGGGTAACACGGAAAGTTGTTTGTCAATTTGATTTTAATATAACTGACATTATTTGTAAGGAATATTGTAACTACAAAAGTGATACTATTGTTTTCGTTTGTAGTAAAATCATACTTATCCTAGGGATGTTTCCCCATTTACTGTAATTATTTAACATAGAACAATGTTATAACCTCAATATTTTTTAACATGTGTGGCCTAAATTATACATCTAATAACAAACCTGTTTTATAATGCTAAATCAACGATTTGTTAATCTTATTGCCTAAAACAGAACCCAAGGTAAAGTTTGCAATTGTAATAAATCGCTTTTGTATTTACTGCCATCGTTAGATCCAATAGAAATTATCTACTTTAGATAAATACCCTGTATAAAATAAATTGATTAGAAAACCCAAAACATGTGACACTAATAAACAACTGGAAAAAATAATTTAAGGTTGTAATTAGAAGAAGGTCTACAAATTGACATGAATGTTTCGATAATCGCTTGTAGAAGTTCGCTAAAGATTCGCATGATTTTGAAATAAAATAAATAAATAATAGATATCCATCAATACAAAAAAATTGAATAATTTTGACATGCTGAAATTAGACCACCGATTTAACACTAACGAAGCCGGCCTCGGGGTCTAGTGGTTAGCGCGTTTGCCTTTAGATCCGAGGGACGCGGGATCGAACCTGGCTGAGGTCGGCGAGATTTTTCTAGCGGGGGAAAAATCTGAAAATGGGCCTTCTGTCGGATAAGAAGTAAAGCCGTAGGTCCCGTGCCACTGCGATGTGTGACACGTTAAAAATCACTACTGGAGTTGGAATTACCCCAAATAGGCAAAATTCTTAGTTAGGGTGTACAATAAGCCAATGATGGCTGCAGTGCTTAGAGATGCTTGGAAAACCGCGTCCTCGATCTCGCTCTTTCAAATCAATCAATCAATCAACACTAACGAATTTATACAGGGTATCCTTTAAATATGTTTCGTAAATGTAGGAATACATATTCAAGGACATACAATATTTAAAAATTTTCCCATGAATCTTATGGTCTGCGGCTCTTCCTTCTAAAGATGCTACAAGTTTTATTTTACAATAACATATTGTAACAATTTAATACAATATTGAAGGAAGCGGTTGTCAAAGCAAATGTCATTTTGAGTAAAAAATTATTCTTTGACTATTTTAATATTGTTTATAGTTCAGCTGTTTAGATGGACTACAAACTTGAAAAATAAGCTGATATGCATCTTGCTTTCAGTAAAGCTGATGGTAATGCTGCGGCCGCAATTCGTCTTTACCGCAATAAATATTCAAACAATTACATACCATGTGCAAAAACATTCTTGGTAAATGATCGGAGTTCACGAGAGAATGGATGGTTTAAGAAAAATTGTAACCGAAATATTCGTTTAAACCTATAGTTGAAGATGCAATTTTAAAGGTCGTTATTGAAAATCAGGAAATTGTCAAGCACAAGCTTGCATTCAGATGCAAGGCAACTATTTTAAACATTTACTTTGACCACACTACTAGCTGTTCTATTAAGTACTGTTACAGTCTGTCTTTCAAACGAGAGGTCAGAGACCATATGTTTTTCACTTATTTTATGTCCCTGAATGTATTCCTAAATTTACGGAATACATTTAAGGGATTCCCTCTGCAGGGTAAACAACTGTTAGTTCTATTTTCTCCGAATATAACACATTCTCTTCCCAGTAACTTCAGTGGAGGAAACCACAAATCTAAACTGTAACCAGAACGTATTTTAAAAATAGTTATTTTAAAAACAATAAAATATACACCAAAAAACGTTTCCCAACTGCATAAAACCTACTTTTTTTAATAATCGTGGAGTTACTAATGGTAACTAACATGCCCCACCCTTCAAAACCCTATGCCAGACAACGCAAATATCCTGGCAAAGCGAAGTGCTCAGCATTTAAAACTGAGTGACTTTGGTACAATAACTCCGAAGCCAAACGTTGCGGCCACTACTCTACCGCGATCCCCTGAAACGTACTTTGAGCCAAAAGGGTTCTACCTACAATAAATGGAAGGTGTATAGTAAACTACATCCTGTTCTATTAAACAAAAGTCAAAATTCGGAACCAAAGGCAACCCGGAGTACAACACTTCATATAACGAGGGCATTTGAACACAATTCAACCTGCCTGTTCGGTAAATATTTAACACCAGCATATATCTGGACTTAATCCGTAATTATTCTCTAAAATCATAAACACTTTAGTTATGATCTTAATAACCTTCATAAAAACAATAATAAACTTTATTAACTTTTTTAACAATAGTAAAGAAAGGAATTTTATGTATAGAGAATTTCACTATGTAATATGAATGTAATCGTCTACGTCCACCGACTAATGAATAAAAATTTATTAATTGGCATCTATCTCTGTTAGAGAATACAAGAACGCCTACAAATAAAATATAATTTAATAACCATGGTTCAAGAATGAAATTGAATATATCTAGCATACTCTCATAATAACCCATAAGTTGGAATTCTTTGGAAATTTTCATTCATAGTTTCGATGATAACTATGAAAAATTCCATTCCTATTCATGTATCGGTGATTTTTTAAAAATGAGATGATCACAGAAACTGGAAAAAGCATCACATATCAAATTTTTCAAAAACTTACTCAATTAGAGATTAATATTCTTGTCTACAATGACCTCCCACTTTAACAAAACCCTTTTTACAAGGCATCACGATGAGCATACGCCCCTTTGCGGAATCGTCATCATCATCAGCTGTCGCTGTGTTTTCAGTTGATGATACACTTTCTTCTGGTTCGTTTATAGGCAAGCAAATAACAGTTTTCAAGAAGAGAGCAAAAACACACAGAGACACAAACACTCGCAAAGAGATCATCTTCGATACTTAATATGAACATCAAAATATCGCGTATTCATTGAGGTTATCAAATGATTCTGCTTTAATCACTTAATAGATTAGACATGTAACTTCAAAATAATATTCATACGCAAATTAATTAAACTGTTGGTATTATCAGTTCGGTTAAGTTTCAGCCATAACAATATAAAGATAGTAAATTAGTAAGTTTCTCTAGGGAATTCTTGGAGTAACACCTATAACCATTACTTGGTAATAAACTAAATGTACAAATAACTGGAATAGATACTCCTCTGCAATATGATATTATAGACTTGACTAAGTTAGACAAAAATATCTAGCTCTTTCGATTCACTCAGTAAACGCAAATTGAAAGCTCTTCCCAGAAACTGTGCAAGATTCGGATCGAATAAATCACAGAGAATATACGTGGTACACTGCAATTTATGTATTATTTTCTTCTGAGAATGTGTGTAAGGTATTTAACATAAAAAACATACGAAAAACCACAATAAATTAATCAAAATTACATTTCCATAATATATAGGTGCTTCAAACTCCAGTATAAACTTATTATATTTTTAAATTACAATACACAAAAATATTGTGCAATTATAAAATATTTCATATTTTCTGTAATATAGTGTATACCGGTTTACCTGGAACTATAATAACGAAATATTTACTACTAGCAATCCCCATAAACAGAAATATTTTTCTGTACTCCTTCGTCTTCTTTCTCTAATTGTTTTTACAGAAAAGGCTTGCAGAAAGGGACGGAACATTTTAAAATATATATACCGGTTTAAATGGGAGATTCATGTATACAGCAAAGCTCTTATTGGCTATTAGGCTATTAAAGCACAGAAGGTGATGTACTTTTTCGTATTCTTTATATTAAATTTCTGTGTCCCAGACGAAAAGGTGTACAGGGTATGTATTATCAGAATCGTTTACAGTATATATTTTATAGAGTTTATATTATAAAGTATAAAACTTCTAAACCTTATCTAATCTGTCCGTCCTACAATTAAAAGCTACAAATGGCTGAAAATTACACTTACGTCGAAGAATAAATATTTTATACCTATTATTAACTTTCGTTATCTTTCAAGTCTATTTTACATTATACATAAGTTAGGAAAACTAACAATTTCGATAAGTTAGCTCACATCTACAACTGCTTTCTCGTCTAACTAAAACTGTATCTCTTCATAGGTCAAGATTCAAATAGAAAATTTAAAATTTATGTTATATGACTACTTATTAAAATTAAAATATGAAAAACATTACCTCATAATTATAATATTCTTATGACATGCCGCTGCTAAACTCTCAAGGCATCTACTTCGAATACACACAAAACCTTCAGCAAGAAACGCAATAATTAAATATCCATAAGTACCATAAACAGTCATTATACCAATTTACATCGTAATCTTGTTAACAATTCTGAAAGACGGTTTCAGAATAATATTTCACAATCGCTTTGCTATTCTTACATATGGTTGCGAATACTCGATCATTACAAAATAGCACAAAACCAGCATACAAAGTGCCAAAATTAAATTCTTAAGAAGAATGAAAGGATGTACAAGAACAGACAGGATATCTAGCAATTAAATTCGCGCGAATTGGATATCTATTCAATAAATTAGAAAATAGAAAGCTATAAGGAAGACTAGTTGGAGCATCTGAACAGAATGGAAGAAGGAAGGCTACCAAAGAGAGCATTGAATTATAAACGAGCGGGAAGAAGGCATCCAGGACGGCTTAGGGACAGATGGAACAAAGCAAAAGAAAATGTAAAGTGGGAACAGGCGAAGGCCTAATCCATGAAAGAGAGATGAAGAAGAATGCATTGCTACACGACAACGCAAGAAAAATGTTTAAGTGATTATAAGTATTATTAATAAGACTTACTCCGGCTAGTTGCTAATATTCCGGTACACATTCATCTCCTACACTAGCATAACCCTTTCTACAGGGTGCTACAATAAGGCGACGCGTGATGACTTTATTAGATGTCCCATTTAATTTGACAACGTCTTGGGTTATAGTGTGATTTACAGGTGAACTCTTGGTAAATAGGAGAAAAAACGTCATCGCGCACAGAAACACAACCATTCGCATTGATATCATTTTTAGAAGTCCATTCCATCATAGCATAGGAAATACATATCTGGGGTTATCGAATGACCCCGATTAGTATTTTATTTTATAATATATACATATAATTTCCCCACTTACTGTTTCAACTATAACGTCTTCTATTGAAAGCGCATGGTTTGGTTTTTTTGGCGATTTCTTTTTCCTTGCGCATGATTGAAACGTATCAATAGCCCTATTTTTGGAATTTTTAATAAATTAAAGGTCATAAGTAAGTAATACAAAATCATTTGAATTTTAGAAGTTCAAACCAATTATTGTATTATGCTTTCAACAATAATACATAAATTATGAGTAGCTTCGAAATAAACGTATCCATAACATATTCTTCTGAATAGTTAATGACCGCCTCCCAACGTTCTAATAATTTTTCCATACTACGCCTGAAGAATCCGGTGGTTTGGAGTTGAAGAATTCGTTAAACCAGTGTTGAGGAGCAGCTTCGTTGTCAAAGGAGATTCATCGGAAAGTCTTGGATAGCAATCGAGATCTAAAAAAATAGGGTGGATCTGGAATTATCTCCCAAGCGAGCCCTTGGGTTTTTTTAATGTTAGCGTTATAGTATGCGAATGAGCGTTGTCATACTGCAAAGTCGTTTCATGCAGTCTTCCCGGCCGTTTTTCTTGAATTGCAATAGCAATAAATCTCAGTAGTGATGGTTACATTCCTTGGAGGCAATTCAAAGTAGACAACGTCTTCTTTGTGCCATCAGGGGCATATTATATTCCGTGGATGGACACCAGCTTTCGCACGGGGAACTGCCTTTTTCTCAAGGATCAACTATTTCTTTCTTTTCTTGATGTTGACATGAAGGCACCATATTACGTCACCAGTGACAATCTGGGACTAAAACGATCTATGTCGTACGATGGTGGATTAATTGCAATTCATTCTTCTAGCCAATCTCGATTTAATACATGTGGCTCGTCGTGAATTAAAGTATTTAAACGGTCTTCATCAAAGTCAGACAATCAAAATCTTTCTGGCAACAGAGAATCATTCATATAAAAATGGGCCGATTTGAAAGGAGAAATCCATTTTTTCGTCGTACTTATCCCGAGGGGTTTCTCCCCATATGCAGCGTAAATGATTCTAGTGGCCTCCGTTGCCTTTTGTTCCTCGGTTAAACTCAAACAAAAAGATATGCCGGAATTGTTGGCTACTTTCCACTTGACACTCCATTTACTTAGACCAAAAATAACAGTAACTTTCTCATAAATTGACAAACGTAAAACGTATTTACTAACACAACACCATGCCATTACAGTATCAATGCCTATGGCAATGACTACTCCCCAGGAAGTGTGCAAAACTTCGAATACCATTTTCAATTTATTGTTGGGAGTTTAAATATCATTGTTTTTTTAATGATAAGTTTAATATTGCATTGATAACATTACATGAGGGAAGGTACGATGTTCGTTCACTCTTTGCCACGTAAAGATATTTATGCTCCGTCTGCAGATACATACAGTAAGTACTATTGCAAAGCTTGTAAGCCAAAACTTGGTCGAAAATCAGGCAAAAAAAATGTTCATGAAATGAGTCGAGTATTACTGACCACAACTATTTAATAGAATTAACCAGTGTCTAACCGTTAATGATGTGCGTACATATATTGTTTTCTTTTACACTGCTCTGGTTTTTATTTGTTAATTTTGCTGTATTGATCAAATACTCTGAATCTAAAAATTGTAAGAATCCTGTTACATTTTTTCTAAATAACATAATGAAATAAAACAAAAACTTACTATTTGATTCCTTCCAGTTGCTTAACGACTAAAACGAAGCCTTTACGACAGGGAAAGACTACTACAGATATTGGTACAATTTTAGCACTAATATTTTCTTGGCTTGATGCATCAGAAATCACTTCGTCAACACAATTTATATCTCTAATTACAAATAAAAACATTATAGCTACAAACACAGAAACAATTATTGTCCTAAACATAATTCGCGCTCTATGTCACAACTACATTATCTGTCTACTGAAGAAATTTAATGCCCAGAAGTCAATTTCATAATACTCAAAAGAAAGAGATTAATCGCAGCAGTTTAAACGACCTTTGACATTTACATGTTCTGCAAACTGTAACAACTAAGTACAGAGTACAGAAATATAACACAAACATTATATTTTTTAAAAGAAAAAGCGATGATAACCTTTGCAATGTATTCATGAACTCGAATGCATAGAATCATTCTCTACTGTGGGACAACATTTTAGCTGTGTAATAACAAAAAAACAAACAGAAGTTTATTATGTTGTTGAGAATTGTGGAGGCTGAATTATAAACCGCAATGTTTATCGTCAAGGGTATTACAGTGACGACATCCTCAATCAAATTTATAAACAATACCAAATAAAAGGTAATGGTTTTCTTCTGATAATATAACGATCATCATTTGCATTTATATGATACCTTAAACTGATTAACGATATCGTTACCAATTTTTACAAAACCTTTCCGGCAAGAAACGTCTACAAGAGATGGAGTTTGAGGTGTCAGCTTGGTGTGATTTTGAGCACTTATTAAATCAATACAATGCATATTTATAATTATAAATAAAAGTATTACGACCACAAACACCAAACTGGTTTTTACAGCAGACATTGTCCGCGTTGTAGATGACCTAGCTATATACTGAATATATTTGCAAATTTGATTACATAAAAGGTAAATGAAGGATGTTATCATACCAAGATGGGTGGCCTTCAAGATTTTACTATTTACGTTTCCAGATAGTATCAAAGTCCGTTATGATATCCTTGTAAAAGGAAAGCAAGAATAATAAACCGTTACAGTAAACTTGAATGTAATATTATATTACCC
The DNA here is from genome assembly GCA_014611495.1 of Limonius californicus. Classification (NCBI taxonomy): domain Eukaryota; kingdom Metazoa; phylum Arthropoda; class Insecta; order Coleoptera; family Elateridae; genus Limonius; species Limonius californicus. The sequence continues at coordinate 10,819 of JABXWE010027554.1, read as the reverse complement.
CGCATAAAATGATCAAACATACTAGCAATATTATTCAACCCGTCTTTAACGTGGATAGACATCATTACGTGTTTATAAACAGAATTAATTATAAGAAAACGTTTGTGTTATGTCTGAGATCAAAGCAGCGTGAAAATTTGTATGCATTTGCATTAATGTCACTATGTTACTGCTACCCAACAGGGAACCTGCACAATAAAGACAAACCAACTTACAAACTATATTAATCTGGAATATCGCAGTTTTCCCGACAACTTTAACCGATTTTAGAGACTTCAACGGGCGAATACGACACAGCTCAGTGGTTCATTAAAGCAAATAAAAAAATTAACCTGTAAAAGCTTATTCGGTAATTCTTTATAATCCTAAGATTTAAAATAATAAATAAGTGTTTCTATAATTATTTATTTTTCTGGTAATTAATCTAAATTAATCATGGAATTTTTAAAAATGGAAACGCGTCATTGTAAATGACGTATGTGTTCCGGACATATTTCGAAAGTTAAAAAACAGCGAGAATGCTCATGTACATGCATATGCGATTCGCTTTTTATTGAAAATCTATTCACCAACGCTTCAAGAACAAGTTCTACTTGCAAACAGAAATACAACCAAAACCAATACCCATTCGAACGTAACTTGAGGAGCAACTGTACTTGCGTGATCTAGATAAATAGATACTATCGAATTTCATTTTTGAATTTTCTACTTTGTTATTTAAATCCGCTGCACTTGTGTTTGTTGTAGGCGCACATGCTATTAGTTGAAACAGAAAAAGCGCCAGACAAAAATTGAAAATAATTCGCAACATTATGGCGAACATCAACACACTCAACTGCTGAAAACTTTGAAAATACAAATCGGACAAATATTATAATTAAAATAATGAGAAATTATTGATAACGAATGCTTATGTTGTCGTTTAATAGGAGATAAAGTTAAAAAAAGTAATTAGAGCAAGATATTGAAACATTGAAAACAATTCTTAATAAGATCTTAACTACTGTTATAAGCTTTCTTTCTTAGAATAGTTATGGAAGGAAATCAGATCTATTTTCAGAAAAACTAGTTCTACATTTTATTTGCATTTTCTGATTGCTTGCCCCAGCAAATTTTCAAGAAGTTTAATTAACGTTATGAAAGCAGCACATAAGGTACATTACCTTGAATATAGTCTCGGGTCAATTATTTAATTTCTAAGAAAATGTCATCGTGAATTTCCAATTTTCAATATTAAAAATCAAGTAATAAAAATAATTTTTATAATAATTGTATATCAAGTAGGTTGTATATTTCACAGACTTGCATTTAAAAACAGGATAGGATGGATGCCTAACTACTAAAAGCAATTTAATCGTGCTAAACCTTTCACTCACTTTATCAGCGATATTCTGGTTGGCATTCATTGCCAACAAGCACATAATCTTTTCGACAACCAGCAACAACAAGAATCTCAGACTGCCCAGTGCTGCCCAATGGAGGAATTGGTTTAACAGTTGTTGAAGTTAAACCAACATCCCTGTTTATAGGCCAGCAATCTATCATTTGAAACACAAAAATGGCGAAGCACAAACTCAAAACTCCTCTAAACATAATTACTGACTTCTTTGGGTTATATTCAACACACAGAACTATGGGAAATGATCGCACATAGTTTATACTCTACGAAGTTTTAACAACTGTTATCAATGCTGAGTTTTCAATATACAAAAACTAAGCAAAACGTTCCTACAAAATTACGTAGTTAACGATATGCAATCATTTCCAACTTTGGTATAACCTTCCCGACAAGGAACATCATATCAATAAGAACTTTATTCACAATATTAATTTCTGTTGTAGTTTCTGCTGCCCTGATATTGACGTTCGAAGCATTGTTGTTTATCTGGCTTTGTAATAGTGGAAGTACTAGACAAAACTGGTTGAAGCACACCGTTTAAAATCAGCAAACTTAAAGTTGCTTTAATCATTATTACCAAATACAACTGCACTATTGTTAATAACCTACTAAACTGCTTACTTAAATTTGTGTAATAAAGATAGAGAATGGGTCATCAAGGTTATAAGATACCAGAGAACTAATGGACGATAATTTTATTCTAATGATTATTAATTAATTGTCCTCTATAATTTTTTAAGTTGTCTAAATAACAGCTTGTAAACGTCATTATATTGAACTTACTTCCATTTGATTAACCGGTGCCTGGAGCACATGCATAACTGGAAATGGTAACAATGACATTAACATTTGCACAAGGTAAATCATGACCACTCTCTCTATAGTTTTCAATAGCCTGGTTTAGTTCTGGATTTATAGGAGAGTAGAGAGTAACTAATTATTCATCGCTCGTAGGAGCCGAAAACGTTTGCTGGAGAACGAATGACAAACATAAACATATACGCAACATTGCTAAATATGCTATCAAATACAGTATATGACTGAAATCGTAATACAGAAACTGCCTTATAAAGGATGCAAGAATGGTTGATTACATATTATCTAAATTATTGTGAAACATTGAAAGTTCAGTTTGATAGTGTAAATATTAGCAATAATTCCAAGTAAATATATAGAAAGCCATACTAAAATGTATATATGTAGTATTTAATTGTTTTGATGAAAACTCGGAAAAAGAATAAGTTAGGAAACATACCAACTTAAGAAGTAAACAGCACAGTCAGCAACTGCTTACGAAACTACTCAACATCATGGGAAACTAAAAAATTATGAGTTGATTATGTATGTATGTCTAAATAATAAAGAGGTTTGGATATATGATGACGATAATGAAGATAATGATGGATATACAAAAACTAAGCACCTAGTTTCGAACACAGAAAGTCAGAAACTGCAGCAACTATGTCAAACTTGGTAAGTGAAATCAGAAAAACGGAGTGGTTTCCGAACAATGATATCGTGAATAAACAAGCTGTTTAACTTAACGAAAATAATACAGAAAAACTGCGGGCAAGTAAAGAACTGCATCTGATAATCATCGACGTAACCAAATCCTAAACCAATAATATAGTTACCCAAAATACTGCAGAAAAGTAACGTCATTTTGTAATGAAAATTTGTGAATTTCTGTTATGTTACCAGTAAGGGAAAGATTAGAAAATGAAAAAAGTCGAAGAAATAATTCAGGTAAGGCAAGATACAGAAACAAAAATGAAGAGCCTCAATTTCAATGGTACGGGCATTTTAATAGAATGCAGGACCATGTGATATACCAAAGAAAGATCTGAACAAAGAAACATACAAAACAGGTTTGCCAAGAAGAGGATTGAATGAAGTCGTTAGGGAATGGTTAGTTGAGTGGAACCTAGTCTAGCATCATTGGAGAAATAAGGAAAAAGAAGCTGACCGTGGGAAGACGTGTATTGGTAACAAGAAGGGAAAGCAATGTCAGTTCTGAAAGCCACCTTACAGCCCAACCGACGAAACTTTCTTCACAGTTATTGCTATCAAAGTATTAGTAAATGGTTTTACTTAAGCAGTATTAAGGAAATTAATCCAAACCAACGGACATTAGGGAGGAAAATGTAAAGGGGACATAATGTGTCATTACTAACCTTGAACATTGCAAAAATATTCCATGAATTATCTATATTAAACTGATCTACATAAATAGTTTTTAATACAAACATAAACACGCAAAAGATAAAAATGTCACACAGGATTTTCGTAACTCAAACTTTAGCACTTTTAATATTTTTCCATTTACTTAAACAAGCATAAAATGGTTATTACATGTGAATATGCTGACACCAGACTGATAACATACATGAGCCAATTAACAAAATTCTACCTTTTATGAAAGCTGCCAATATCGCAGCTATTTCGATTTTTTGTTGAAGCCAACTAGCTTTTTACTATACACGGATCTATATGGGATATATGGATATGCACTTTTTCTGTCCGATGAGTTAAGCTAGACTCCGGCCCAGCATACCTGCAAAGAGGATCACAGAACCTTCTCCATTATGGGTAATTAACAAGCCATTGGCCTATACACAGAAGAAAAAGAATAAGAAGACCTCTGAAGATCAACTTTAAACTAAAACAGCAGAAAAGAGAAATGAATTCTATTGGATCTGGAAACTTTCAAAATAGTCACTCTCATCACCAAATTTAACCCTGACTGTCCACAACGTGATCATTCCCTAACCTGGTAAGATGACCTACGTGGGGTAATTTAAAGGCGTGCTTTGTGCATCCGTACTGGTTACCAAAACTACAGTATCCGTTACTTTCAACTTAAAGTTGAGAAAGAGTTATTCTAAATAGATAGCTTTGTGGCACCAAAAAAAGTTGACTTTGGACTAACTTGTTAATGTTCTGATTTTTTATTCCTCATTTTTCAATTATTTCCTTATAGAAATGAGTAACTAATCGTTTCTTAAGTAAAAGGTGACTGTCAAATTCTTGTGGTATTTGTTCAAATAACACAATCGAATGTACTTTAGGCATTATGAAGAGGATAAGTAAAATAAGGGATTAACAATTCCATTACGCTTATTTAGTATTGTGGGTTTAACATCAAAATTTAACATACTGATAAGCGATAATTTTTCTATTTTATATCGTATACTATTAACGGGTGGAAGGTTGGACTTCAGAAGACATGTGCTGTATCCCCCGGGATTTCTTTCTTGAACCATTGGCATTTGCGAAGCATGGGTAATGGATATACTAAAGAAAGTAATATACATTTTAAGTTACAGCCCCAAGTTTAGTCGATGCATCCTTTCCAATAATTATTAAAGCAAGCGTTTCTTTTATACCATTATATTTTATTGAATATTTTATTGTGATAAGAACGGCCAGTTGTAATTTTTAGGTCAAGCTCTTGGTGGTAACAACGTTGGAAATGCAACTAGAAATATCTGTCCTATGCTGGTGACACACCGCCATTATTCGTTTAGGCTAGATGGGTGTCCAGTCATCGGTGGAGCAGAGGGGATACGCACTGCCACTCGAGGTTACAGCGAAATTCGATCCGATCGGTGGAGGTTTCGAATCCCGACTGGGGCGACCGCATTTCGCTTAGTTAAGTTTAGGGTGTATGTTTTATGAATGGTTAATGTGTAAGGTATGCTCGCAACTCCCTGAAGTAATGCGAAAGCGGTTTCGGGGGGAACGGTAATATATGAATAAATGAAGGAAGAAAAAAATTATGGGTGTCCATCAAATGTTCAAGCTACAGGGATTTAATATAATCCGAATAATCAATTAGTATGTTATACTTTCGTTAGTATGACTTCTTTTATAATTTCAATTACATCTACATCGAACCCTTTATATGTTTGATGTAATTTATGCTTTTTTGCACTTAATAATCGGGGAAAGTTCTCTGATAAATTCTTTTACCTCATTGTATTAAAATTTAATTTCATTTATACATTTTCCTATCATCAGATTGTTTTTGTTACCATATCATTATTTACTTTCACTTGCAGTACCAAAGATGATACCTGGTGCCACAGAACTAGACATTTTATCCCCTACGAAACTATGAGTCCAGAGGTCCGTAGAAAGAATTAAAAAGTTGCGGTAAAAAACACGGTCTGACAGAATTAGCTGTAACTTTTAGTCTTGTTTCTCAATTCACTTATTTATCGTCAATATGGTTACCCTTCACAGGTAACCTTCTTGGGATCGTATAACGGTTAACCACAAGGCATAATTATTGGGTACGTTGGATAACTGCCTTAAGTCCACTTTCAAGGTTAACTTTTGGATATATGTTATGGTTAACCAAAAGCTGAATATCAAGTTTAGTTTAAATATCTTCTAGGATTAACCTTTAAGCGACCTTGAGGATACCTTAAGGTTGCTTTATGTTAACTAATTTGTGACATAGTTAACATACAGGTTAACTTTTGGTTGTCTAATGACGACTTTCTATTTTTGAGAGGTTAAGTTGTAGTTATATTTTGACTAACTTTGGTTACGTAGATAATACTCGTAGAAAACACATTTCCTCGGGTAAAATAAATCACAGAGGCAAGAAAGGTCATGGCACACACTGTAAAATTGCTTTCGATAATACTAGACAACCTCAACAGTATTAAATGTTTATCAATTTTAATTGTCATATATTAAACTAAAACAATCTTAAAGTGAAGAAGAAAAAAACGATTAGAGAAGCAAACTGAAACTGGCACTAACAGTTACCAGGATTAACATTAATATATACAAATATATAATATATAATGATACGTCAATACAGTATTATTAATTATTATTTGTTTTTATAATATATTTGCTTGAAACATATTTCGACTTGTTAATTCATCAACAACACGAGGTACACAAGTGACGGCATGGGACGTTTCGCCGCCGCCGTTTCACCGCCGCCGTTTCGCCGCCGCCGTTTCGCCACTAGCCGATTCGCCACTGGCCGATTCGCCACCGGCCCAGTTCGCCGCCAAAACAATTTTGTAAATTGAATACCTAGTATTCATCATTACTACTAAATGTTAACGTAGAAATTTAACATATTAATTTGTTCAAATCAAAACTAAATTTACTAATATCAAACAATGTTAATAATATAAATGCAGTCTGAGATTTCATGTCCATTATTACAAGCTATTGGAATAAATGATTAGAAAATTTCCAGAAGTAACTTTCATAAACAACAAACAGAAACAAGTACTAATTACTGAAATACTGTGTATAAACTGTAATCTTTATCTTTTAAGTTACTTGCCACTTGTCCGAGGTTAGAAATCACAGGTACCTAAGTAACTTAAACAACTTTCTAGGACTTATCATTAAGTTGTTTCTTGTTTGTTAATATTTGAAAAGGGATGTTATTGGCAGAGAAAATATCTAAATGCTATTTAAGGGTTGCTATTTACAATTTTTAATTTAGTTGCTTTCTGTACTTGCTGCGATACGCTTTCTTGAAAACGGCATCCCAAATTTTGTCTTGAAAATGGCATCCCAAATTTTAAGTAAGCGCGGCTGTGAAAAGTTTTCGCACAGTGGTTTTGTTTATGTATTTGATAAAATAAGTGCAAGAGATGAAAATTTAAAATTCTGGCGGTGTGAAGAACGGGGCAGGTGTAACGCTCGAATTCACACGCTTAACGAAGAAGTGATTAAGAAAGTGAATGTACACTCTCATGACGCATCGGCAGCCAATGTGGAAGTGAAGACAGTTTTAACCAAAATAAAAATTCGAGCAGAGGAAACTGTTGAACCTACCAGCCGAGTAATTAATGAGTGCATAGCGGATTTGACACAAGCCTCCCAAGCTACCCTACCGAATAATTCAGCGTTAAAAAAAATTATCAGGAGAAAACGTAATGAAATAAACGCCGTTCCAGCAGACCCCGCGAACCTACAAGAGCTGATTATACCAGAGTTATACCAACAATACGTGCCTCAAGCTGGAGTTACAATACAATTTTTGCTGTGTGATTCAGGACCTGGACCGGACAGAATTCTAATTTTTGGTAGAGAAGATTGGCTACAATATTTATCCACGTCAAATACCTGGTACGTAGATGGTACCTATCTCCTAAAATATTCAGTCAAGTTTACGTTATTATGGCGAAGAAGTTCGATGGAGTGCACCCAATAGTCTACGCGTTGCTCCCGAACAAGCAAGGAGCTACTTACCGGCGAATGTTTAATATGCTCAAAGAAAAGCTGCCAAATTTAGCACCATCTGGGATAAACTGCGATTTTGAGCAAGGTGCTATATCAGCTATTAGGGAATGCTTCCCCAATACAGTTATAAAAGGATGCTTTTTTCACCTTTCTCAAAATATGAGAAAGCATTTAGCCCGGCTGTCGCTTGTGCACGAATACAACAACAATCCTGAGTTTGCCCTCAAAGCAAAAATGGTAAGAATTACTATTATTGTAATAAAGAAAATAGTTGTAAATAAAATGTTTTTTTCCGATTATAGGTAATCGCTTTAGCGTTCGTGCCAATACCAAATTTGGACGAAACTATCGACGTTCTGGCGGGAGATCTACCCAACGACCTTTCACCTTTGCTGGACTGGTTCGAGGACAATTATGTATGGAACTGCAAGAAGGAATCCAATGTTTCCCCCTGATGTATGGAATGTCTACGAACGTACCCTAACTGCAGATGATCGTACAAACAATCATGCGGAGGCTGCTCATCGTCGCTTGCAAACTGAGTTAGGTGTAGATCATCCATCCATATGGAAATTCATTGATGGATTAAGAAAAATTCAGAAGGGTCGCGACGTGTATATGGAACAATTAATAGCCGGACAACTTCCCCCTCAGAAATTGTTGAAATTTTGTTTAACTGACGATAGAATTTTAAGAATTGTAAGGGATGTTAATAATAGAACAACTTTGGAATATTTGCGTTCAATAGCCCACAATTATCAATTTCATCAATAAAGTGTTCTTATTTTAATTTAATGTTACTTGAAAATGTAATATGATGTAAAATAATATATATAAAAATATAATAATAATGTAAAATTCTTATCTTGAAAATGTTTCATTATTTATTACTATTCCTTTGCTCCGAGAAAGCTTCATAATCATGGGTGTATAGTTTATTCAAAAAATTAAAATTGTTCTGGCGGCGAACTGGTCCGGTGGCGAAACGGCTGGTGGCGAAACGGCCTGGCGGCGAAACGACGGTGGCGAAACGGCGGCGGCGAAACGTCCTAGACCCCACAAGTGATGAAGTTGTAAAAGCAGTAGTTTGAAGTTGTTCAGGGTTGTGAGTTTTTCTATTCGCAAACTTGTAATAATGGTGAATTGAGGATGCTGAATTTGCGCATTAATTACAGGTACAGTTTATAATTGTTAATAAATCTGAAAGTCTTCTGCTACATCCAATTTACGTTTATGACTACGAAAGCGTAAAATGTTATCCTTTTATCTGCTTAAAATAAATAGATGTAAGGTAGCAAGTGTTGATGCACTTAATATCAACATTTCTATGTGTCTGACGTATATCCACAAAAATACATTGTGAAAACTTTGATTTCCAAGCATTTGGTTTCAGTAGATCATCAGTTTTATCTTTGGCGTTCAGACGGTATTCAATAGGTATTGTGCAAATAAAAACTGTTAAAATTGCTATTATGTATATGTATCATAAAATAAGATACATTTTACCGACGTAAGCGCAAAAAATAATTAACATAATAAATATGTTTCTAGATAGGTTCCCTGGAATTATTTTGCAGCTGTAACCCCGATAAACTACGCGTAGTTGATAAGAAATTTCCGAACTTCCATCAAATTATAGGGAGCACTATTTATGGCAAGCAATAATAAATTGAAGAATAAATAGGGACATTCACGTCGTTTTTAATAGCCAGGCAAAGTTTCAAAAATAATGTAATAGAAATCGCTTGGTGTGACGTTGAATTACAAATACAATGTAACAATTTCAAATTCCGATAACTGTAATATGAATAGCAAAATCAGACTGACCCTATAAGCAAATAGTGTGTCTCTATCAAAAACTTTAAAACTCACTGTCGTAAACAGAATTAGTCTTCATCTATACTAACGTGTTAATTCAAAACAAGCCATCATTAAATCGTAAACTGCTGTCCCGCCGTTAAAATTTACATCACTCATACTTTCCTAATAATTAATTTCAATGCTTATTTTGTTATCGGTAATGCGGTAAACATTGGGAACCAACTTTAACATAACTCTTCCGGCACGGTGCATTAACAATGCTAAATCTCTTTTGTACTCCGGTGCCGGGGATGCGATTAAATGTTGCCTTCCCATTATTTCCATGAACAGGTACACTTGCCACTATTACCGCAGGCCAAACCACAGAAACCAGGAGGCAAATATTATAATTTTTGCATCATTGCAGCAAGATTCTGTTTAATTTTGGTTTATAGGAAGTAAATGAAGCTGAATGTTAAATATAAAAAACAGCAAACTGTTATTTCCTTGTAATTCGCTTTTTATTGAAAATCTACTCACCAACGCTTCAAGAACAAGCTCTACTTGCAAACAGAAACACAACCAATACCCATTGAACAAAACTTGAGGAGCAACCGAACTTGCGTGATATAGATAAATAGATACTATCGAATTTCATTTTTGAATTTTCTACCTGGTTATTTAAGGCTCCTTTCGCAATGGCGGATCCAAAAACTAAGAGAGAGTCACGAAAGTTCTGAATAAGATGGATTTATCTAAACTGCGCCTCTGACGTGCCTACAACATTTCTTGTCCGATGTAGCCACAAAACTGCTGGGGATGAAAGGGGATTATACTTTTACCTGATTTCGGTCACTTAAGCCGTATACCTGCCTAGGTGGCAGATATCAAATGCTAATAAGTTTCATTTGTCATTAACAAATATAAGCTAATATTAATACATTTTGTTCTTTTGATTTTGGTTAACTGTTTTCAATGTATGTATGCGTCTGCATGGGTTTATAAATTTATTTTTTTAATAATAGCACACACTTTTGTTACAATACGTTGTAAACTAAATTGTACACAATATTATTTAAAAAATAAATTTAAAAACAAATCTAGAGCTTTAATACCGAATTATACAGGGTGTCCATTATGCCAGGACCACCATGGGGTTCTCGATTATCTAAAGAGGTGCAAAATGGTTTAAATAATTTTCATAAACGTATTGATTGTTGATTAAGTTTATTATAAAAAACAGATAATAATACATATGCAGATATAAGAAAGGAATGGTGTTGGTAAAAAGAATATAAATAAAAAAAATAATTAAATTTAAAACGTACGACAATTTATTATTCGACTCTGCAAAAAAATATATTTAATACAGTTACCGGAGCGGATTTCGTAGGA
>JABXWE010027553.1:0-38682 GCA_014611495.1 Limonius californicus | reverse complement strand
ATCTTTAACTATATATATATATATATATATATATATATATATATATATATATCTTAAATTCTAGGGGCGGTCCGGACCTACTAGACCCCCTGTGTGCGCCCCAAAATGTTACTTATACAGTCCTTAATCTTGGTAAAGTTTTATGGTTATTGTTATGCTTATGCTGTCATAAATTGATTATAATACCAAGGGAGGTGAAGAATGTCATAAAAAATGCACAGATTTATCAGCTACTATTAGTGGACGATTGTCCATATCTAATTTATCTAATTTAATTACCTAATAACCTAAATAAAAATATAACCATGTGTTTCCCATTGTCAATTGCAAATTTTCCTTTCCCCAGATGTTATTATTCTATTCAACGTTCTAACATTACATCGGTTTGATTCGAGTCACCAAAGTGTATTTCATCGTTTTTTTCTTCTGAGTTCATACAATGTGGAATTTATATTACTTACTCATCAAATTGAAATTAGCACAATTTTCATTAAATTAACGTCAATATTTTATGTAGGTACAGTACTTCCGGCATTGTTGCGTTTGACGTCTAGCGGGGATAATAAAGAATGCGTTTTATAAGCAATCACAAGCGTCAACATCCTGTTCTAATTTAGTTTTTCAATCACGCAGTAGTATACTATGTACGAAAATAATGAGAAAAATATAACTTTACTAAAGCCACTTGTTTTATGTTCGTCAAAGCCCAAAACGTAAATTTGTATATAATACTGTAGTAGCTTGAAGGGTCGAAATAATATTTTGAAATTTACGCGTATTTCACGTTGCGAATTGTATAAAGCTAAACAGAAGATCTTGATAAGAAGCTATTTATGACAGTATTGCCTACTGTTTGTTTTAGGTTTTTGTTGTGTTAATTAATATTACATAATGAAGTAGAACCTCTATTATAAACGAAAGTACTATTCATTCATCGCATAAAACAGGTTTAAGTTTATTCATTAAGGGGCTACTAAAGTGACCCAAAATTAGCTAAAATTAGCTTTTCTATTGTCGCCACGGTTACGTTAATAGATAACCTTTCAGCATAGTTTTTTAACTAGTAGACAATGTATCAAAGATTGAAAAAATGATCAAACTATCATAAAAAGTGATAATAAAAAGATCGTTAAATATAGTGCAAAAATAGGGTATATTTATAATATTCAATTTGTTTTCTCCTTATGACACACTACCACCCTTTTAGAATATAATGCAGACAACCACAATGTCAAGATTTATCTGATTTTCTTACAAACAGAACAATGCCGAAACTCCGCAACCAATTTATTTTATAGTATACTACACGTATTGCCATTTATATCGGTCGCCGTTCGTTTTTGAGCATTCAGATAGACGGTCTTAAGCCCTGGACAGGCAAGGATCTTTTGTTGATCAAACCTATATGATTCTAACAACGCAATATACGACAAAAATCAAGTAATTTAGCGAAGATTAATGAAATGTATACCACAGACGTAGATAAAATTTTACAATAATTAAATAAATAATAGCACACTTCATTTATTTATTCACCTTCCAGCTTACCCATAGAATTCGCTTTGATTTATACCAAAATTTTCCGTGACCACATAATGGAAATTCAATGAAAATCAGGTTAAAGATTTACTTTCTAATTGTAAATCATAATATCATTTTCAGTATTGCTACCAGATACAGCATAATATATAAATAAATTGTACAAATGTAATTAGAAGACAAAAATTGAAGGGACTAATGTTTAAGTTGTTAGGTAACGTTCTAAATATGTCCACTAGCACAAGAAAATTCATAAACTAGTTTTTTTACATTGGGAAATATTGTATGTGTCTATTAATCAACGTAAACTATATCTGCTTATACTTTACAGCATGCATTTCAGATATTTTCATCTACAAAGTTAATTGGGTTTTGATCCGGAGAACTAGCTGGCCATTATACTGTTTACCTATTTATAGAAACTTTAATATACCACCAGATGTAATCTTTAAGATGTATACCATCGATCTTAGGGCAAAATATATGAACAAATTAAACTGTAATAATTTACAAACTGGCCTTTTGTTTTTGCAATGCAAGTTTTTGTTTCGAATAATCCAGTCATCAAGAAAGTGGGTTTTACAAAATGATTATCCGGGGCTCATCTCTGAATGTTATTAAATATATTTGAATATTTGCAGCTTTATTACCCAAAACCGTTAATCTAAATTACTAAACAATAGTACAACTATAGCGTCCAACATGTTCTGAAAATATACGAATACACATTCCACAAATGTGTTTCAAAATAATAATTACCGAATACGGTTCAAAGGATGTTAAAGTAAATATTGTGACGCGATAGATACTTGAAAAACCTTTATTTGTATACATTTAGAATAAGGAATAAACACATATAAAAATCGCTTGATGTCACTTCCGGTTATACCAGAAGTAATGCAAAATCACCATAGCATATTCACTAAATATAAATAAATGTAATTAATATAACTCTTGTGATATAAAGAAATAAAATGCATCTGCTTACATTTGTATTTAAAACAAACTGTATATGTATACCGGGTGGCCCACGACGATTTGCACAAGCGATATCTTGAAAAGGATTGGTTGTATAAAAGCCTAATTTGGTGGACGTGTATGATGGAGAATACTACCTTTATTCGTACAATTACATTATTCCTCAGATCTTCTGTTTCCGGTCGCGTAACATCAACTTTAAAATTTTAAATGGGGCACCCCATCTACCATTAACTCTTTGGGAAGCTACTTGTAAGACGATTTCAATAATACTATACTTATCATTATTAAATTTTAAAGTACACAAGTACACTGTAGTTAATTATCTAATATTTTATTAGTAAATGCAAAATAAATGTATGAAAATTGTATTCATGAGGATGAAGAATTAGAAAAATGGAAGAGAAAATGTAAAGTAATGGGAATACCGATAGGGGATGAAATAATACAGTCATTACAATTTGGGGACGATCGGGTGATAATGGCCCAAGATTATGATGACATTAGGTATATGACAGAAAGACTGTTTCAAGAATATACAAAGTGGTGATTGACTATTAACGTAGAAAAAACTAAATATTTGACCATCGGAAGTAAAAGCGAAGACATGGTACTAAATAATGAAAAAGTTATAAAAGGTCGCGAAGAATATAAATATCTAGGGACTACAATAAGAAACGAAGGCTATTACGGCAAGGAAGTACCTAAACGATAAAATAAAAACAAGTCACAAAGTAATTGCTATTTTAAATTCAATATTATGGGATAAAAATATTACAAAAGAAAGAAAAAAACAAGTATATGAAACCATAATACAAAGTATCACACTGTACAACGTGGAAGTCTGGCACGTAACGCAAAGAAACAAGAATCAGCTACAAGCCATGGAGATGAAATTCTGGAGAAGGTCGGCCCGCATTTCATGAATGCAGCATATAGGAAATGAAGAGATAAAAAGAATAATGAATGTAGAAGGAAATATATTGGATGAAATAGAAAGAAAACAACTAGTTTGGTATGGGCACGTTGTAAGAATGAGTGACGACAGAATACCGAAAATGGTAATGAAGTGGATCCCCGAAGAAAGAAGAAGAGAGGAAGACCAAGGGTAGAATGGCAACCACAAATAGTGAAAGCGATCGAAAAAAGAGGGTTAAACGAAAATGAATGCACAGATCGCGAGATTGGGAACCGGAAGGCGATAAAGTCATTTAAACCGGAAAAGAGAGAGAGAGAGAGAAGATGAAGATGAATTTGAACATCTTCGTAAGTAAAATTTTCTCTTAGTTAGTTTATTTTTTATCTTTTTTCTTATTTTTGTGTGGTGGTAGCTCAATTGGTAGAACACCCGCTTTCTGATTCAGATTTATAATAATCTTGTCTGCAACCCACCTCACACAATTTCCCAATCCGGCTTGCAACCGTGGGATCTTAATGCTAAAAACTTGCTCTGGAATTTCTGTCATTCGAATTCGACATTAAACTGTAGGTGTTTCTACCTTACCGCTCAGGAGAAACACGTGGCAGAGAAGAGGCCGATGCCCAGCAGTGAGACAAAAAGACTGTCAATGTCAATAAAATACTAAAAAATAAACTGCAGTGTACTTCCATATTTTAAAATTCAAGTCAATAAATGTGCTATTACTGAAATCGTCTTATAATTAGCTTTCCAAAGAATTAATGATATACCGGGTGTCTCATTTAAAATTTTTAAATTGCTATATCGTAACGGGATTCGGAAGATCTGATGAATAAGGTAATTGTAGGAATAAAGACAGCATTCTCCATCATACCCGTCCACCAAATTAGATTTTAATACTACCAGTTTTTTTCGAGATATAGCCATATAGTGTCCAAATCGTCATGGGCCACCCTGTATATCATTATTACGCATACTAACGTATTTTCACGAATTCATTGAAAATTTGTTATTTGACACGATTGAAATTGCAATTCCTGAAGGTTTTGTCGCTATAACACATGATCTAGTACATAATTATATGTTAATATAAAATAATGTATTTTTGACTAATGGTATAAATTAAACATATTTTACATAGTTTAAAAATATCTTTAGCAATTATGTTTCAACGAAATTGTTGGGTCTATTCGCGAATTTTTCAATCACCGTTTTGATTCAGTGCTGTATACATATACCAGGCCTTACAGGTCATACAATGTGGAATATATTTTACTTGCTTTCATGTAAGCCAAATTTTCATTACTCATCAAATTAAATTTACCACAATTTTCATTAAATTAACGTCAATATTTTATGTACAGTACTTCCGGCATCGTTGCGTTTGACGTCTAGCGGGGGTAATAAAGAATGCGTTTTATAAGCAATCCCAAGCGCCAACTTTAAAGTCACAATTACATCCTGTTCTAATTTAGTTTTTCAATCACGCGGTGCTATACTATGTACGAAAATAATGATAAAGGAATATATCATTTTTGCATTGTTACAAAAATATAACTGGGCCACCCTACATATATCATTATTACTAATGTATTTTCGCAAATTCATCGAAAATTTGTTATTTGACACGAGAGAAATTGCAATTTTTAAAGGTTTTGTCGCTATAACACATGATTTAGTACATAATTATATGTTAATATAAAATGATGCATTTTTACTAACGGTATAAATTAAACATATTTTACACAGTTTAAAAATATCTTTAGCAATTATGTTTCAACGAAATTGTTGGGACTTTTCGCGAATTTTTCAATCACCGTTTTGATTCAGTGCTGTATACATATACCAGGCCTTACAGGTCATACAATGTGGAATTTATTTTACTTGCTTTCGTGTAAGCCAAATTTTCATTACTCATCAAATTAAAATTACCACAATTTTCATTAAATTAACGTCAATATTTTATGTACAGTACTTCCGGCATCGTTGCGTTTGACGTCTAGCGGGCGTAATAAAGAATGCGTTTTATAAGCATTCCCAAGCGTCAACTTTAAAGCCACAATTACATCCTATTCTAATTTAGTTTTTCAATCACGCGGTGCTATACTATGTACGAAAATAATGATAAAGGAATATATCGTTTTTGTATTGTTACAAAAATATAACCAGGCCTTTGTCTGTAGCAACGGCGATGTTTCTACTTCCTTTCCACCCTGTACACATGTACAATGCAGCAGCTACCTAAAACGTGTACGGTTGTTACACACGTTTTTATCGATTTGTAGTCGTCCGTCTGGGTATCCGCGAGGATGCATTTACGTTCCGGAATTGTAAACTATGTTTTAATTTATCCCCCTTAAAAAACGTGTAAAATGAAACCTTAAATGCTTAAAATGTAAAATAAAAGTAGTAGGTATTTGTAGCAATCAATATTTAACCTGCTTTTACTTTAAGAAAACAGTGTTTGCTGTAACAATCAGCATACGTGCGTTTGTAGAACATAAAAAATACGGCGAAATATTAAATCAGGTATTTAATTTCATTGTTTCATTATATATTGACCCCAAATAACCGATAAAAGTAGAACAGTAAGCTAAGTACATTAAATTATTCATGTCGTAATAATAATAACTTAAAGGGAAAGTAAACATATTAAATGAGGAAATTTTTAACAAATTTTGTGACTACGTTTCAAACGCAAACATATCGCTATTCTGAACGTTAGATGTATCTGAATTGTTGATATGCCGTAAAGCAATAAACAAACGAAGAAGAGCAGGAGTGGGAGATAGCAACCACGCAAAGATTAGTAGCCTTCTGTCTGGGGAATGGATAGCGCGGACGTGGTGGGCGCACCTAACACAACGTGTCTGCTGTCACTTGCTGGCGTTTACAGTGTGCGAATGTCAGTCAAATTAGAAGTGTCGTCGGCGTCGTGTCCTGTCTTAATATTCTCCGATTTTTTCTCAACGAAACCATGACGAGCTACAACAATCTGAAGGCGCGTTTGGCAAACGCTAACCAGTCTCACCTGTTGCGATTTTGGGACGACCTCACCAACGAAGAACGTAATAACTTCTTGGTGCACCTCAGTACCATCAACTTTGAAGAGGCGAACGAACTTTTTCATAACGCATTGTTAACTTTGGAGGAAGATGGTGAAAAATTGGACACTCGCATGAAGCCTATCCCACCGGCCCAATTTGAATCCGAAGAAAGGTCCACCCCTGAGCAGCTGGAAAAATATCGTCGAATTGGTTTTGATGAAATTTCCAAAGGGCACGTCGGGGTTCTTTTGCTCGCTGGCGGTCAAGGCACCAGGCTTGGAGTTTCCTATCCCAAAGGCATGTACTCTATTGGTCTACCTTCCGGAAAGACCTTATTCCAAGTTCAAGCAGAACGTATCCGGAGGGTTGAAGAGTTGGCGAAACGCCAAACTGGTAAAGACGGTCGTATCACTTGGTACATCATGACTAGCGGACCAACTAAAGAAGCCACCGAAGAATTTTTAAAAAGCAACAACTACTTTGGTCTTCAGCCAGAGAATATTGTTCAATTCGGCCAAGGCTTACTTCCGTGCTTCGATATGGAAGGTCGCATTATTTTGGATGATAAAAACCGAGTTGCGCTAGCTCCTGATGGTAACGGAGGAATATATCGTGCTCTTCACCAAAAAGGAGTATTGGCGGATATGCAAAAACGGGGAGTTCGTTGTATACATGTTCACAGTGTTGATAATATTCTTGTAAAAGTAGCGGATCCGGGTTTCATAGGATACTGCGTCGATAAGCAAGCCGATTGTGGGGCTAAAGTTGTGAAAAAAGCTGGTCCATCTGAAGCTGTGGGGGTTGTGTGCCAAGTGGACGGTCGGTTCCAAGTTGTCGAGTACAGTGAGATCACTGATACTACTGCCAATTTGCGCAACGAAGAAGGCGACTTGGTGTTCAACGCTGGTAATATTTGCAATCACTTCTTTTCTACGACATTTTTGAACCAAATCGCCGAGAAACACGAGAAGAACCTTAAATTGCACGTAGCGAAAAAGAAGATTCCTTTTGTTAACGATTTTGGAGAAAAAGAAAAACCAACGAAAGTTAACGGCATCAAGATAGAAAAATTCGTGTTCGATGTCTTCCAATTCACCGACAATTTTGTAACGTGGGAGGTTCCACGGCAAACCGAATTTAGCGCCTTGAAAAACTCCGACGAAGCTGGGAAAGACTGTCCATCAACAGCGAGGAAGGATATCTTTGTTTTGCACAAGAGTTACATTGAAGCTGCTGGTGGCGCTGTCGAAGGGGATGTTGTGGAAATTTCACCCATGCTTTCATACGCGGGAGAAGATTTAAGCACCAGAGTAAAAGGAAAAGTGTTCCAATCACCTGTACATCTGGTTCCAGAAGTGACCGCTAATGGACATGGCCACTGAATGTTTGTCTTGTAACGGTATGGCATTTGTACTTCTACGTATACATTGTTCCTATCGGTGATTACAGTTTTATGATAAAATTGGGTTTTCTGTCGTACTAAGTATTTTAAAAATAATGGGCCGTATTTTATAATGTTTTGACTAGATAAATTGTTAACTCAATTGTTATTGTTCTCGAATTTCCCCTGCAGAATGGTAATTAACAGTAAATTGCTTTAGTGCAATAATGTTTGTTATATTAACAATTGCTTCTATTAAAAATATTAAGAAATAAGGTCCTGTGATAATTTAAATTGCAGCGAGTTGAGGCGTACTATACCTAGGTAGTTTTTTACGTACTGTTTAGTAAGCATTTTCTTAAATATTGCTCAAATTTGGAAACATTTATAACATTTTTATAGGAATATACCAAACTTACTTGTGTAAGTGAGTATTGTATATAGCTACCT
The DNA here is from genome assembly GCA_014611495.1 of Limonius californicus. Taxonomy (NCBI): domain Eukaryota; kingdom Metazoa; phylum Arthropoda; class Insecta; order Coleoptera; family Elateridae; genus Limonius; species Limonius californicus. Next base: position 30,368 of record JABXWE010027553.1, on the reverse strand, counting down.
GTAAGTATTTTCTATCGAATTCTATATGCATATTTATTTAACTTGTATTTTCTATCCAATTCAATTTAAAATTTTAATTTGTGTAAAAGAGGTTGATGCAGCAATGCATTGTGCAATATCTACGTATTATGTAAGGATATTCGGATCGTATTTTGTAATGTATGTTCGTTTTTATACAAATTGTATATAATGAAATAAATATATATTTTGTTGTATTTTTATGTTTTATTGCGACATAAAAAGTACTAATGAATAAACAATGGTGGAATTTGATTTGGTAGATTTCTCTACATTCATTATCGAGGGATTAGAACAAAAAGGAAACAAAGAATTATTCCAGTGATATCCAGGGATTAACCTTATCATTAGTGCTATTCTAAAGTATGGTACAAGGTCAAGCGGTATTAATAACAAGAAAAAACGAAGATAAGACTTTAATTTTGGAAAAACAAAACCGGCAACTGGTATTTAAGCTGAGGGATAGTGAAAGCATTGAAGTTATACGAGTTTTGCAACATTACGTCCCACGACCTTGAACTTTATTGTAATAGATTTGGTTTTTTTATTGAATGCTAAAAATATATCGGTTATAATACCAAGAACAGGAAAAACGACATGACATTTTTACTTTTTAGTTAAACAAACGTCTCTTATTCAATGCGACCTTAAGAGGTATGGTGGTGAATCGCCACATAAAAGTTCACAGCTCAACCAAAAAATGGCAAATAAGTGAAAAACGAGAGTTTTATGTATTAAGCAGAAAATATCGATTTCGAACTGATTGCAATGTCATTAAAGACAAATATTTTTTGGGCACACAGGTTATCTGATAATTTTAAGATATGTTTGTTTATGTGTATAGTTCAATTGGATTAGATGCCCAAATACTTACTATCACATTAGAACCTCGTTAAAAAATGGCCTTCCTCAAAATATATTAAATCAACAAACAAATTCAATTAATACTAAAGGAATGTAATTGAATGATACATCGTATTTAAAATTTAAATATTTTTTTAAGGAATGCATGCCTCAAAACTACTTTTTGTTTTTAATCGACAATAATAAGTGTGTTGTATGACGTCTAATTCTTATCGCAACTGGTGCTCAAGTGCCACCTAACAGGTAATCATATTTTCCTTGCATGCTTTTAATGAAACAAACGGACTATCTATATCAACAAATATTATGCGATAACCCTGTTCCAACATACTTGAAAACTGCTAAGTTTCTGTACGTCGTGTAATTTTAATAGGAAATTTTTTGATTACATGTTTTATAGATAATTACTAGGATGAGTCATTTTACTAGCAAAAGAAATATAATTTTCACTTGAAACTGTAACAATATTAATATACCAAAAACCATATCGCTTTCTTTTATTAGATTACTTTTGGTTTGGTGTGTCTTATTTGAAAAATTATTTGATCACTTTTATAAAGCATTTAAAGTATTAGTGACAGGGCCAATGCTAGACCGTTTGACGCCGGGAGCAAATTTCCTAATACACGCACCTACCAAATATTACCAGTTAATAAATAAAAAAATAGTTTACAAATTAATCTCTTATTTCTAAGCCGCAGTTTTGTTTAGATATTCATGTTTCATATAAGAACAACCACAAGAACAAAAAGTAGGTGCATTATATTAAACATTTAATTAAAATAATAAACAAGTTTCACAATTTATTGAGACACAAAGAGAATATTTGATATAAAAGCTACTGAAGCTGGTTTTAGAATGTTTAGTCGTTTTAGAGATTACTTATGCCGTTTTGTGCGTGTGCTTAGGGTGTCCACAGATATACTTACTTAGTTACTCCTTGGCTTCGTCAGTCCTTGCAGGACCATGGCCTCCCTCACGGTTTTCGGGGCCTGATCTTTTACAGGGAGCGGCGGACCACATAAAAATACAATAAGCTGCAGTTTTCGAAAAACATGAAGTTCTTAGCCTTATAACCAAAAAATGGGAACTTTGTTTGGATTACACAATGCATCAGTAAACAAAATATAAAAAATAAGCAATAAATCCAAATAATGCAATAGTTAGTGCTAAAGAACCGAAATTATCACTAAATAAAAGAGTAAAGGTTTTTAGAAATTTGTGTAGACTAGAGCAGTGGCTCCAGGAGATATTCTCGGGAGGGGGGGGGGGTATAATAATTATATGCAATCAAATTCAATAATATATTATTTTGTTTCACAAACATAGAAACATACAAAACTTAAAAATGTTATTTACTTAAATAAAAAAGCGCATCCCTCCCCCCTGTATCGGCGCCTGGACTATAGGCGGTTTGGTCTAGCACTGCAACAATGTGTAATTGTTTTATTTATTCTCAGAATTCAAACTGAAAATTTTGGAAATTTTTACGGCGACTCAATTCTATTCAGTTTATTGCAATCATTATTTTAAGGCAGCTGCCAACAATATGAACAACTTTTAAAATGATATAGGGCGCCTATTGCCCTTCGGTGCAGCTGGCAGGCGCCTATTGCCGTTAGGAGCCGGTGGCAGGCACCCACGTTGCTTCTCCTGAAGCACCGGCCCTAAGTATAATTAAAACGTGTTTAGGGTTAAGATTGGATTTTAAAAACATCTACTTTTTTTTAAATATAGCTCTTACGATGAGCATTTTTCAGTTTCGGATTAGCGCTTTATTTGCATACCACAAACTGAACGCGTTTCTGTCTTTGTTAGTTGCTCGCGGATTCATATTTCCGACAAAGACGTATGTCGTAGTGACATCTGCGAACGAAACGACACCAACACTGTACGTGTGACGCGTTCTGTTGACTGACACGTTTAGTAGAAAGAAACAGAGATACTTGAAGAATGTCGCGCTATGCATCCAAACGTCACTACTTAAATCTGTTTCCTGCAGAATTTAAAATCTTTTGGAGGTTTATATGGCAATATTTTGTTTTCTAAAGTTACCTAAGAGTTTTTATTTACAATATTGTTTATTGCTGAAATTTATTTTATACACTTTGGGAACCTTCTAATTACAGTTACTGGAATGTATTCTTGAAAATGGTAAATGGTAAACCAGGCGTAAACAGTATGAGTAAAATATACAATGACTTGTCAACACCAACTAACATCCAATGTTCAACTGGCTCAGTACAATCGTGTTTTCAAGAATACATTCCAGTAACTTTAATTACCTTTTAATGGCTGTATAACAAAAATGCTATTAACTTACTTCAACCTCTTAATACCAATTTCCACAAACCCAAACAAATCGGGATATCTACAGAACTATTTCCCAGCAAAAACAAAGGTTCCCAATGTGTAAAATAAATTTCAGCAATAAACAACAAGGTAACTTTGAAAAATAAAATATTGTCATATAAACCTCCAAACCATTTTCAATACTGCTGGAAACAGATTTAAGTAGTAACCTTTGGATGCAAAAGCGCAACATTCTTCAAGTATCTCTGTTTCTTTCTATTAAACGTGTCAGCCGACAGAATACGTCTCACGTACAGTGTCGGTGTTGTTTCGTTCGCAGATGTCACTACGACATACGTCTTTGTCGAAAATATGAATCTGCGAACAACTAACAAAGACAGAAATGCGTTCAGTTTGTGGTATGCAAATAAAGCGCTAATCCGAAACTGAAAAATGCTCATCGTAAGAACTATAGATCATCACCTACATTTAAGACAACCTTTTCCTTTATAAATACAGTTATACAGTGAGCTCACGATGAAAGGAATAAATTCAATAAAATAAAGGTAATTGTTTTTTTGGATACGACAATTTAAATTTTTGAATTGGCATTTTTTGGCCTATATGTCTACTCAATAGCACTTCAGGTTGTTCCAGAAGTGACACCAGCTTTCTATTTCAAATGCAACACCTTATACATTTTAACGAATTTGAATAGATAATCAATAAACATTACAGTACACTTTGGATTTTAAATAACCCCACAAGAAAAAAATCTATAGTTGTTATATGAGGTGACCTCGGTGGCCATTCAATACGTCCACCTATTGGGACAGGTCACATCCAAAAACTGTCGAACGACTAATGCATAATACGGAGGTGCTCCATCCTGCTGGAAAATATTTGATCGTTTGATAGGTCAGAATTTTGGTGTTTAGGAAATAGTGCAACTACGTCAGAAATGACATATAACTAAAGAAACTCCAAGCAGTATTCTCAGTTTAGCCTTCTTTCAAAAAAATATGATCCTAGAAATCCGTTACACACGATTCCTGCCCATACATTTATTTTCTGAGGACGCTGAGTGGGGGTTTTCTGTCGCTCAATACCTGCAATTTTACCTGTTGATGGTATCATTTAGACAGAACTTTGCCTCAGACGAAAAAACTATTTTCTGAATCTTCTTCAGCCTTCTCCCGTCCACTCCTGGACGCAGGCTTCTTCCAACCTTTTCCACTCTTTCCTGTCTTGGGCTATTTGATACCATTTCCTTCCAGCAGTTTCTTTGATATTGTCTATCCAACGTCTTTGTGGCCTGCCTCTGCTTCTTTTTGTTTCACGTGGCCGCCAGTGTATTACTCGGGTTGTCCATCTATCATTTTCTTGTCTCGAAACATGTCCCGCCCAGCGCCACTTCAGCTCCGCTGCGCGTTTTGTCACATCCGTTACCTTGGTTCTTCTCCTAATTTCCTCATTTCTGATTTGGTCCCTTAGAGAAATACCGAGCATTGCGCGTTCCATACCCCTCTGCGTCGTTCTTAATTTGTTAGCATGTCGTTAGAGACATTGTCTCCATGCCGTATGTAGCTACTGGCAAAACACAGGTTTGGTATACTTTACGTTTTAGATTGATCGGGATATCTTTGTTTTTAGGATGTAGTGTCGTTTTAAAACAAAAAGACTACCACAAAGCTGCTCATTATCGCCAGAAGACTCTGCAAATAGTGATAGCAACTGAATAGAACACTGTTTAGTAATTAAAAAAAAACTTGAAGTGTGTTAACACACAGTAGATATATTAAGTGTACATATATAGGTTAGGGAAAATCCCGCATGTAACACAAATGTTATTAACTATTTCTTGTTACCATTGTTGTGTAGAGCATTAATGCTGAACCGACATACACAATAAATATTTAAAAAAAGGATGTAGAGCTTGCCAAAGGCAGCCCAGGTGAGTCCTATTCTTCGGGTCACTTCTGCTCCTTGGTTTTCCTTCCTCAACCTAATGGCATGGCCCAGGTAGATATATTCGCCAAAGTTTTCTATTATTTGGTTGTCAATTTGGAGTTGGATGTTATTTTTTGAATAAAATTTAAAATTTCACTCCGTTTATCTGCTCCCAGATTTCGACTCTACGGTCAAAGTCGCCTTCTAACAATTCATGGACAATGGTGGGTTTATAGGGGTGATATTTCGCTGTTCGAAGTATCTTTGGGTCTGTGCCGATTCCCAAATCATAATTCCTTGAAATTTCTTTAACGGTCACATATGGATTTTCTTCAACTTCTAATCTAATAGGATGTTTACCTTAACGTTTTGAGGTGTCTGCGCTGGTTTACCTTTAGGTAAACCCCTAACATGAACAAACTCTCTAAACTTGTTTTCTGTTTTGCTCACGGTAGATTGACTAACTGGCGGCTGGTCAGGGTGAGTTTCATTAAATAAATTGCAAACTTATTCTTGAGTTCGAATTCGATCTCCAAACCAATCATCAAGAACATTTCTCTCTTTCTGTTAGACGCATCTTAATTATTGATGATACAATAGATATGTGATTAATTATTAAAAAACTGCAATTATACTCAGAGACATGGAAATCGCAACACCAAGAAGGGGTAAGAATTTTTTGACCAAACTTGGCAGAAACGTTTGACTACTAAGAGGTAGCAATTGATTAAAATTTCATTCATATGGATCAAGTGATAATGGCTTATCTGACAGTTCTTGCAGTTTTTTCTAACAATTTTATCAGGTGTATGTTTTGCGAGATTTTGTTCAGTGGTTTATTGTTTTCGCTTTTGATCGTTTGTTTTGAGTGTGTGATCATGCCTAGAGTGCGCCAACGTGGAAATTACCGCCAATTAAGCGAATTCGACAGAGGTCGTATTGTTGGTTTGCGCGAAGGTGGTTTTCAGAGAAATTGCAAATCGCCTTAACCGGAACCAATTCACCTTCATGCGCGGCTATCAGACATGGACTAGGGAGGCTCAGGAACGTCGCAGAAGAGGAACCGGAGGGCGAAGAAGAACAAATGAGCTGCAGGACCGCCATCTTCGACTTATGGCAACAAGATTTTCCAGTACCAGATCAATTGTCGATCAATGGTTAGCTAACAAAGGTCGTCCTGTAACCCTTCGAACGGTTTACCTCATAATCAGAGCTTTCGACTTGCAATCATATCGGCCACATCTTGTATTACCACTAACGGCTCAACACCGAAAGCCACGTTTGGAGTGGTGTAGGTTGCGACTGCATTGGAACCTAGAATGGCATAGGGTGGTGTTTAGTGATGAATCCCGATTCTGTTTGGGGAAGCATGATGGCCGTATGAGGGTCAGACGAACACGTGGGGAACGTCGCAATGTTGAATTTTCTGTTGCGAGGCATGTGCACCAAACTGTGGGGATTATGGTATGGGATGCTATAACTTATGGGAGTAGGTCCCGTTTATTATTCATCCGAGGTAATATGAACGCCCAGCGATATGTGGATGAGGTGGTAGAACCCCATATTCTTCCATTTCTTCAGGAGTTGGAAGACCCACTTTTCCAGCAGGAAAATGCCCGTCCCCATATTGCAAGACGTTCTATGGATCGATTTGCAGAGGATAATGTCAATCTCTTGCCATGGCCACCCCGATTTGCCGATCTTTCGCCCATCGAGCATGTTTGGGACATTATGGGGAGAAGACTGAGGAACTTGCTACATCCTCCGTAGACGCTGCAAGCTCTACAGCACGAATTACAGGTTGCTTGGGACACAACACCTCAAGAGGAAATCGACCATCTGCTAGAGTCGATGCCACGAAGAGTGGGGGAGTGTGTAACTAATAGGGGGGGGCCAACCCATTATTAATAAAAATTATGTTTATATTTTGTTCTTTTTCTTTAAAATTTTAATCAATTGCTACCTTTTAGTATTTAAATGTTTGTGCCAAGTTTGGTCAAAAAATTCCTACCCCTTCTTGGTGTTGCGATTTCCATGTCACTGAGTATATTAGTACTAGTCACCGGTAATTCTGACAAAATTCATTTTCTTCTATGGAAACTATCCCTAAGTAAAATTGCATTGTAGGTACAGAATGTCCAGAAAAAAATTATCAAATTACTTTTTGATAAATATTTCTATAAATTTTCATGATAAATATGTCAAATTTTTACTGAATACGTTCATTGATTATCTATCCAAACCCGTTAAATTATACAGGATGTTGCATTTGAAATAAGAAAGTTGGTGTCATTTCCAGGAAAACCAGAAGCGACATTGAGTTGACGTATAAGCCAAAAAAATGCCAATTCAAAAATCTAAATTAACGTGTCCGTGCTTTTTTCAACAAAAATTTTATTTTATTGAATTTATTCCTTTCATCGTGAACACGTATATATTTACAGTTCTTAGAAGATGTATTGTAGACTGTGAAAAATATTTTCCATTTGGGCACCACTTTTATAACAACTTTACATATACTGGGGGGGGGGGCATTGGCCATATCTTAAGTTTATAAAAAATAGAACTAGAAATTGAAAGTATATCGCATTATATAAATTAGAACGATCAAGTTATACAATTGTTTTTTCTAGTTTATAAAGATTTTACTGCACGAACTTGTAACGTCATATAATATTTTATTTATGGTCTTTTTTATGTTATTTTAATTTTCAGTACAAATAAAAGCAAAAAGGAAAGTTACGTATTGTAGATCGCTTCTAAGGAACTTTTTATGGTAACATTGATTTAAGTAGGTATGTGCTGGAAGAGGTAGGGTGGGTTTAATTGCGTCTTGTACTGCAACACTTTATTGCTAACCATAAAATCCAATAACGGAATAATTATTTACTACGTTATAATCATAAGCAAAGCAATCGGCAGAATTATTGTAGAAATGTTGGCCCCTTCAAGAAAAAAAGAACTAACGCGTGACACACGTAGCGTAATTTTAAAAATTACAAAAAAAATATTTTTGGTGTTCATATAGCATTTATAGATAAAAAATACTACTCTTATATTTTCTGCTGGAGAATGTAAACTCAAATTTTAAAAATTGTTGTTTTATGTTAGAATATATGTATATTAAATTATGTACTCCCCCCACCCCCCATAATTATTATGGCATTAAACGCTATTATTATTTTCAAAAAATTAGTGGTGCCCTTTTTTTAATCGTACAATTCGTTTTGAAGGAATGACACCAAAAATAAATATTAGCTGCCATTTCGAATTTTCTGGATGAATTTTCCATATACTTACATACTGTAAATAACAAATTTTGCACAACCAAACTAGCTCTTCTTACAAGAACAATGGAATGCAAACAATTTGAAAAACATATTTCTTTGGTAAACAATTCCATGCGCATTTTTTGCAACTTAAACCAATTTTATTTGAACACATCTTGGTGTGCAACTGTAAGAACCGCGTAAATGGTGTATGTACTTAAGAATTTTAAGGCACGTGGTGTAATGACCTGGCATTTAACAAGAACTGATTTGTGTGGCATACTAAAGAGCAGTTTCTTGCTGTTATGGCCCATAAATGTAAATGGTATCAACACACCTACTCCGCTCTCCCTTTTCGGGTTAAATTGTTAATCACGAAGGCGTATGAATAAATACCATCAACAAGGCAGGTTCGTAAATATACAATATTATGTACGAAAAAGCGAAGGACAAATGCTAAGCGTTTGATGTAAAATTTTCCATTTTTGTATAATTATTAAGCCGAAATATTTCTAAAATGCAGGTGTGAAACCAGCATGGGGCTCACAATACTTATACTTTGCAACACTCTGTACAAATCGAGAAATTTTAGATAAATCTGTGTTAATTGTTTTTGTAATTGTGCATGAAAATACTATTAAAATTACGAATTATAAGTATTTACCATATTTGAGAGGAGCATTTACTCTATTACCAAACGTGGTGGAGGTCTATAGTGTACCTACAAAACTATAATGCACTTTGGGTTGCCTATGCCAGGCAGTTTTTACGCAGAAATAACTAAAATTATCATCCATAACAAAAATAGAACTGACGAAATTTTAAATAGCATTTTTTCAGAAAACTACAATTTCAAAATATAAGTACTATAATTCTCGTTTTCTTGTCCTTATAGTTGCCCATGCCTCTTAAATTTGAGATACTATTTTTGTTCTATAACTATAACAAATATATGTAGTTTAATTTGATTGTATATGCTGGTCAGTATTATTAAAGTGAATGTACAATTTTAATGTTATTTTATCCGCGTTTCCCATATACTGCAACAGAAGAAATCCATTTTTATTGATTTCCCCTCTAGTGAAGATTTGCTAAGTTAAAAATAGAGATAAAGTCCTAATCGAATAGTTTTTGTAATACTGCAATACATTATTATGATTTTTACTGAATTTAAACTAAATTTTCCATTTTCAACTTCAAAGAAGTGGTATTTGCAGTTGTTTATTTGAAAATGGCTTTGTTATTTTTCAAAATATTCTCCATGAAGATCAATACACTTTTACATGCGTCTGAACCAATTTTCGAAGCACTTTTTCCACTCCGATCGAGGTATCTCCAAAACATGCATTTTGAACGCATCAACCGCTTCTTCAGCTGTCGAAAAACGTTGACCTCGCAATTTATTTTTGATGTTCGGGAATAAAAAGAGGTCATTGGGTGCCAAAACAGGACTATACGGCGGATGACTCATCAAATCGACATTTTGAGTGCTCAATAACTTACTTGTTTGAGCCGATGTGTGAGCGCTAGCATTGTCGTGGTGGAGAATGATCCGTCTTTGGTGGTTGGTTTACCTTATTTCTTCGAAGACTTGTGGCAAACAAATGGATGTGTACCATTAGTGAATTCCGAATTGACCGTTCTACGTTGCACCAATGGTATGGTTGAGACATGCCCAATTTTTCCGAAAAATCAGGCGACCATTTGCTTCGAAGTGCTTCGAGCACGAACGACTTTTGTTGGGTTTGGCTCGCTTTAGAAGACCCATACAGTCGACTGTTGTTTACTTCCGGGCTCATACGCGTAGATCCACGAATCGTCACCTGTCACGATGTCATACACATGTTTTGAAGCACCGCGATCGAATTTTTTGAGCATTGTTTGCGACCAATTGACACGAGCTAGTTTTTGAGCGATTGTCAAATTATGTGGGATCCAAGGCGAACAAATCTTTTTTACGGCCAAATGTTCATACAATATTGAATGTATGCTGGTCCCACTAATGTCCACCTCAATCTCACGATAAGTCACATGGCGATCTTGGAGTATCAGTTCACGCACCATATCAATGTTTTTTGGAACAACAACCGATTTTGGACGACCTTCACGAAATTCGTCGTTGAGCGAACTACGGCCACGACTGAATTCGGTAAACCATTGATAAACACTGGTCCTTGATGGTGCTTCATCGCCAAAAATCAAATTAAGTTCATCGATGCACTGTTGTTGAGTTAATCAACGTCGAAAGTTATAAAAAATAATCGCACGAAAATGTTCACGATTTAATTCCATTTTTTGGCCAATATGAATTTTTCAAGTTACTGTAAACAACACAAATAGCGCTCGTACGTCAAAACGTTCTGAGTACGTATACCGTCAAAAATGTCAAACTTTACGATAGACACGTCAGTTGCCAGATAGCAGCACTAGGGCTGCCCAATCCCGAAATATAAAAGGCAACCCTCGTAGATCCGTGGTATTCAACCGGAGGGAGTACGCCAAGACATCTTAGGGGATACGTAAAATTTTATACATATTTCGTGAATGATTACAGCTATAGAAAACTATTTCTTTCCAGAGCGAACTTGTATTGGTTTCTATTTCTAGCGTTCCCTACTGAGTAACAAAGCAATAGTTACCCAGGGGTGGCCACCAACCCGCGACCCGCGTGCCTTCCCCTCAAGCACATAATTTTATTGAAGTCTTAGATGAGAGAATAGGCGCAATCTACGAGTAAGCAGCATTCCTAATAATAAAAAATAGCAGAAAGATTAACCTTCAAAAAACCTAAATAATTACCAGCTGCAATAATTTACTAACATCAAAGAATACTGCGTTGCCAAAAGGGTGCTGCAGTAGGTAGGATTTTGGTGGAGGATGCGTGGTATAATTTGAACTGTGTAGAAAAGATACCACCACAGAAAAGCGCGGCGGCGGTGTTCTTGATCTACGTACCGCCCCCCGACCCGGCAACGGCCAGAAGCAGCAGGAACGTTCGAGAATAAGGCGGTCCAGATGTATAAAAAGCGCACATGGCGGTTCCCCGTCAGTTCTTAGTTACACTTACGAGGAAATAAAGTGATACCAAATAGTTTTTTTTCCCCAGCCGAAGAAGGTTCATCCCCTCTGGTATATACTCTACTCAACAACGAAATTTGGCAGCTGTGTCCGTTATGGCGCCAATACTATTGTGGTCCTATAATCATGAGTGCCATTTGAACTGCACCAACAACTTTGGGGGCACAAAGTTGAGAGGAAAAGTGTCTCTAGGGGCACGAGGAAAAAAGTTGCATACCGCTGTATTAGATAATCGAATCTCTGGAACAGCTAGTTCGATTTTGAGGAAATTAATTATTTGGAACTGGGTACAAGGGCGTATCCAGCTTCTTTCATGGGGAAAGGGAGGCTCTTGGGGGGGGGGGGATGCAATACACAATTTCAAAAGAAAAACACTATTTATTAATAAATTAAATTTTTGAACAGTAGTTTGCGAGGAATAGTTGCAATTTTTCTAACTACAGCTTCCACTAATTGTTCCTTGTTTGCGAAAAACCCATTGACGATGAATGCTTCCCATCGCTAACCTATTTTCACCAATAGTGCTTCTAAGCCATGTTTCAGTTCGGCCAAGGGAGTTGAATGAACGCTCTATAGTGTTTGTTGTGCAGGGCCGTGAAAGCAAAATCAGTAGGTCTTTCTAATGATTAGAAAAAACAATTTGCTCTTTTTTTCTCCATGCTACTCCGATGGAAACGTGTCAATGAAAATGCAGGCCATTTGTCTGCAGAAAATCTGATTTCTAAAGATGATATGATGGAATCCTAGTAATGAATTATTAGAGACCTTCTCCAAATTCGGATGGATTTCCAGTTGGAGGGTTGCTTCTATGCATCTGTCGGCCAGCAAGGCGAGTGGCGGTTTGATCAACATTCAAATGCTTTGCAATGTCGCCTGCTTCTTTCAAAACGTCAGCTGCGACGTTCTCCGCATCTTCCCGATAGTCTCTTAGCATGACGAGAATGGTTTGAATGTGCTGGTCAACTTTAACTATGTCAAGTGCCTTCAATTGAAGTGTATTTGCTACGGGGTCCAGTATAGAGGAATACTTCGCAATTAATGCTATTGACACAAAAATGGAGATCTGCACGCCGCTGCATGCATTTGATATGCATTTTTTCTTGTTGCTGCATTACCCTCTTCAGCTAATGTCTCTAATGATTCAACAATATCGACTAAGCGATCTTTAAAAACACGGATGCTCTTGTACATCTCTGACCATCTAGTCTCACACAATTTAGGAATGTTGGAAATAAGCTTGCGTCGTAAAACGGACTCGCGAAAAAATATGATTATCTCCTTGAAAGTTCCAACGCGGTTTCGAATTTTTGGGGTAAGGTTTCAATCGTTCACGACAAGGTTTAGCTTGTGCGAGGAGCAATGGAAATACATACAAGGCTTTATTGTACTTTTGCCTCAAGATCCCCTGCACACTCCCTTCTTTCCTAGACATGGTGGAACATCCGTCGAAAGCTAACTCCACACAGTTATCACGGTCTAGGTTTGTCAAATTTGTCACAAAATCTTCAATGGCTTTAGCAAAACTTTTGGCATTAAGCCTTTCAAGTTCTACAAAGCCTAAAAATTTTTCTTCGATTATGTTGGCCTTTTCATCGGAGAAACGTAATCCAATAGACAGCTGTTCTTTGCTGGAAATATCCGCGGTTTCGTCAGTCAGAATTCTGTAAGCGTAAGCTTCCTTAATTTTTGTGACGATTTGTTCCCTGATTGAAGTGCCACATAGTTCAATTATTTCATTTTGTGTGATAGGTGATCGGTATGACGCGTTTTTCGGTCTAAGCTCAAAATGGAATTTTAATTGTGAATCACCTGCTTCGATGCGTAAACGGCATAAGTCTATATGTACGCCTTCCTCCAGATTTTTGCCTCTGAGAGGTAAATCACGTGTGCCGGAAAAAATTACGCAACAAACAACTGAGGACGGTACTTTTTTGTTTTTTTCGATTAATTTTGCGAAGACTGGTGGAGTAGGATGTTCACTGGAACGGCCTCCGTGAACGATTTTGCAGATTCTATTGCAGCATTATGCCCCTGGGTATGTTCTTGTACTTTGCAATAATCGTGCATGTCCTTGTACTTAGTTAAAGGTGTGATGACGAACCACCTCTCACCATGCTGGCTGACGGCGGAAACAACACAATATATTTACAGAAAGTATCTTTGAGTCGCCTTGAGCAAACTAACCATGGTGAATATGTGGCCAGCCATTGGTGATTGAATTTCCTCTTGCGGTGTTTGGCATCTGCCGCAAAATCATAGTTCTTCGAAGGTACCCAGCCATTTTCCAGAAGATGTTTTTTCTTATCAAACTTATCAACCGGCATAGTGTCGCCAGGCCGACTCTTCAGTTTATATTTTCACTATGTGGCACCGTGGTTTGAACAATAGAAGAAGGCCTTGCAGTCGCAGTGTCTGAAGCAGAGGGTGGTTCTTCCTTGCCCTCATCGCTGCTGGTGCCGGTACTTTTCTTTCGTTTTAAATTCACTGCAAAAAATAAAATATAACGTTTACTAAATGTTGGTGTGGACGTAGCATAACACATGCAAACGTAGATACCCAAATAACCGTCAATACTTACCATTCTTACCAAAAAACTTTCTAATAGATATCCATTTTTGTATAATTTATAATAAAGTAGATGGCACGAAACAACAAACTTTACTGTCGTAAAAATTACACACACTTGTGACCCTTATGTGAATGTAACTTAACTGCACTAACTCTAACCGAAATACGCGCACTCTTATATATGAACGAAGTAAATAGCTTCTGGAATATTGTCATTGTTGATGCGTCGTGAACTGAGACGAGATTATTCTAGAAAGCTCCTTGTTGCCACGAACTAGCTATACATCCATCCGTGAGAAGTCATAAGAACTACAACCTGTACGCGTTTAATACACGTACAGGTTGTAGTTCTGATGACTTTTAACAGATGGCGCGAGGGTCTCTATTTCGTAATTAGTTTCTTTCAAAATGTTGACATACCAACAAGCAACCTATTAATCAAATTTTCAGAAATTTGTTGTTTATATATAAATTTTTTCCACCTTGGAAGGAGGAGCCTCTGCCCCCCGCGACCTCGATACGCCCTTGGCTGGGTACATCTACTACCTGTGCAAATCTATTGTGCTCAACATTTAAAATAAATGCATTTCGACCTAAAGGTCAAAATTGTGTCTGTACAGAACAAAATTTTTCAAATTTCAAAATATAATGTGAAATGATTGTGGTTAACAGATATATATGCTATTGTAAATAGACAAATCTAAGCAAAATAGGAAAGTCCTAGGAAAGTGTTAGCCTTATTTTTGATTTTCCAAACTCTCTGAATTCCATCATGAACAAAATTTATTTACAAAACAACAAACAAAAAAGCTTTAATCACTAAAATGTACAGTTTTAGCTCCTTCATATATCTTAAGAATACAAAAAATAAAATTATAGATATATTTTTGGAAGATCATTCTGCTTGTTTTTATACTACTATACTACATGATTTTAACAACAATATTAATGTTAGCTAATTGCAGGTTGGCAATGACTCATACAGTTACAGATAAAGCTACCTATCTATTTCTAGAATTAAATCATAAACCTTATCTTATCTCTGCAACTGAAGGATTTTTTTTTTCATTTCTACAAATTGACTTGCCAGTTTCCCTGTATAACTACCGGTTTCTTCCATAATAGTTAATAATGAGGGAAATAGTAAATTTACAAGTGGGGCAGTGTGGAAATCAAATTGGATCCAAAGTAAGTTCAGTGTTTATTTTGAAATTAATAATCTTAAGGGTTAAGAAACATTTAAGTTAAGCAAGGGACATGACTACTCATCAATTTTCTGTATTGATTAATGACCACATTGATATGAGGTGGAAAGAAGTATTTACGTTGTCATAAACTTACATTTTCTTATATTAATTATATTATTATATATATCAAAAAATAATTGTAAGAAAACCGACCATGTCTGCTATAGCCATATATTTGTTTCAATTTTTTTAAGTGTATTTTATCCCACAAAGTGGGTTTAACAAATTTTACAAAATCAGTGTTTCATATTAGAAATATTTAACTGATATATTAAAATTGTGTAATGCATTTTAAATAGCTATATCTAATCTATACAAATTTATTGATTTGGTTGTAGGAACTTATATCTAAAATACACACTAAAACTTATCTATATAGGTTGAAACATTTTAAAATTTATTAACGTTCGAGTTTTTTTTGATATGCTGGTCATTATTATTGTATTGTATTTTTCAAAATTTGGCCCATCTCAAGTAAAAATTTTTTTAATCAAAACTCGAATGCCGTTTTCTTTCTCCTTTGATAAACAAACTATCATTCTGCTCCAACTATTTATAAGAAAAATGCTACTGCAACTGTGTTTGATGAAATCATTTTTGTAGTTTTGGGAGATTATTTCCAATGAACATGGAATTGATCCACAAGGACGTTACATTGGTAAAGTGGATGAGCAACTAGAAAGAATAAATGTGTACTACAATGAAGCATCTGGAGGTAATTTCGTCCCAAGATCAGTACTTATTGACTTAGAACCAGGTACTATGGAAGCTGTAAGATCGGGACCATATGGCACTTTATTCCGTCCCGACAATTTTATTTTTGGGCAAAGCGGAGCAGGCAATAACTGGGCAAAAGGTCATTATACAGAGGGTGCAGAGCTGGTAGACAATGTAATGGAAATTTTGCGAAAGGAAGCTGAAGCATGTGATTGCTTACAAGGATTTCAACTATCTCACTCCTTAGGAGGAGGTACTGGTTCTGGAATGGGAACTCTGCTGCTTTCAAAAATTCGCGAAGAATATCCAGATCGCATAATGACCACATTTAGCGTAGTACCTTCTCCAAAAGTCTCTGAAGTAGTTTTGGAACCTTATAATGCCACACTTTCTGTACAGCAACTTATAGAAAACAGTGACCAAACACACTGTATTGACAATGAAGCACTATATGACATTTGCTTCCGTACTCTTAAGATGTTGAGTCCCACATATGGAGACTTGAATCATTTAGTATCCCTTACTATGTCTGGTGTGACAACATGTTTGCGTTTTCCGGGTCAGTTAAATGCAGATCTACGTAAACTAGCTGTAAATATGGTACCATTTCCCCGATTGCATTTCTTTGTGCCTGGGTTTGCTCCACTCACACCTCGTAGCAGCTTGCAATATCGAGCAATATCCGTGTTGGAACTGACACAGCAAATGTTCGATCATCGCAATATGATGTCAGCCTGTGATCCACGAAATGGTCGATATTTGACAGTGGCTGCTATTTTCAGAGGTCAAATGTCAATGAAAGATGTAGATCAAAATATGTTCGATGTCCAGAACAAAAATTCCAGTTATTTTGTAGAATGGATTCCTAATAATGTTAAAGTTGCTGTATGCGATATTCCACCACCTGGATTAAAAATGGCGGCAACTTTTATAGCAAATACCACTGCTATTCAAGAAATTTTTAAACGTATTAGCGAACAATTTTGTGCCATGTTTAGACGGAGGGCATTCCTGCACTGGTACACCGGAGAAGGAATGGATGAATTAGAATTTACAGAAGCGGAATCAAACATGAATGATTTAATTTCTGAATATCAACAGTATCAGGTTAGTGTACATATATGTAGCTATCCCTTTCATTTTGATTATGAGTTAATAATCATGTAATTATTTTTCCACTTGCGCAAAAATATGTAATCATCTATATACCAGCTTACAACAACCACTGTATTTGAATTACAACCAGCTTTAAATTTTTTCAGGATGCGGAAATTGACGATGAATACATTGAAGAGGAGGAAGGTGAAGAAGAAGAACCAGCAGAAGAATATTAAGTCATGAGACATCAATATAGTCAATGTTTTAGTTTTCTAAGTATAATTATTGTACATGGCAGATACTAAAATGTTACGTTTTTAAAAGCAATCAATGAACAACAATATAACCACTTGTAAAATATTGCGTTTATGTCTTGTCACTGTTGTTGAATTTATTCTTATAGCTGTACATTTTTTAGGTCATACAAATATTTCCTGTTTATAACCTCTTAATTTTGAATGAGCGTAAGGCTATTCATGGTTAAAATTAATAAAGATTTATTTTACACATAATGCAGGAATAGAGCAAAGTGATGTAGATTTTAATTAACAATTCTAATGAATGACAATGACACTTACATCAAAAGTAATCTTTTAGCAAAAATATATTATGTAATTTATTATTTGATAACGTTAAAACAAACAATTGAGTGCGGTTAAATAAAAATTACTATCTAATTATTAATATTGTTTTCACTTATTAATTATATCATTTAGTTATTTTGTTTTTATCTACTTCTATAAAAGAATCAAGCTTTATGATAACAATATAATTTTTGGAAGTTTCACGACAAAATTCTGAGATAACACATAATAAATGGCAGTAGCAAATCACTGTAAAACCGTACAATAAAACTGATAATTGTAGAAAATTAGTTTATTTTTTTAAGTGGGAGATATTATGTACTACTTAAAATTAAATAGTGGTACATATAGCATAACATTTAAGAACTGTAATTGGACATTGTTGCTTACAAAGGCACCTCAGTATTGTGGGAATAGCAGAGAATCCCATTTGAGGACTGTGAATGCCTACCTTTGAAAGTCAAAAGTTGCAATGACTTCAAACGTCAATTCTAAAGCTGCTATCTAACCGATGCACATCTATATTATGTATTGCGGAATGAGTCGTGTGGGTTCCCTAGTAAACTATTGGTTTAGGTGGATATTTAGAGATACATATCTACACATACATGATATGAGAAGATGTTGTTTGTAAAGAAAACTTTGAATAACTTTATATTTGTCCATGGAAGAAGTTATCCATCCGTGATATTTTCCTTCATTGGGTAAGTATCTACCTTTGATTGGTCATACTTTAATTCATGGTGGAAGTTATGTTCATCACTTCAACCGTCTTCCCCCATTTCTGCCGTGACTATTTAACTAATTTTAGTAGACCAATTTTGATGTGAAATCGCTCATGAAATATCGAGGAAGGGATAAAAACAATATGCAACGCTATATATACATATTAGCAGAAACTCTTACCTTAATACTGAAAAACAAACAAGAAACAACATGAAAGAAATAAGCCAAGTTGCCATAACCCAGACACCAAAAGGCATCAAGGGGTTTTGAAAGAAGAAAAAAACCTTAAGAACAGAGAGGGAGATCACTCATTTAGTGATGATGATGATGATTTTCTATGGGTCGGAGCAGGCTCCTGCACTTAGGCTACCAGGGCCCATTGTGCTCCCTTGGGGTTACAAAAGACTTCACTCCCTGAACAGCTCCGTCGCTTCGGCGAAGGACAGAATCCTGTTCAAAAGAGTTCTTGGTTCAAGAAAGGGAGAGCCAAGGTGTTTGCGTCTTAAGGCCGCTAATGCCTTGCATTTGCAGAGGACATGTTCAGAGGTTTCCTTTTGCTCTTGACATTTCCTACACTGGTTGTTGAACACAATCCCTATAGTGTGGAGATGACTGTTCAGGTGTCCGTGCCCTGTAAGGAGGCCCGTTATTATCCTGATTTGTCTTCTGCTTAGATTCAGAATATAGTTTGCCAATATACGCAAAGAGCTCTTGATGAAAGCTCTAGCCTGTCTGGGTGTGAGTCTGGAGGTCCAAGAATGCTGAAATTGCGCATTTGCGTGATTCCAGATCTCGTGCCTCACGTGTTTGGGGGCTATTCCAAAAACTGGCTCTGGACCTACTAAAGGTTCAGAGGCCCCAGCCACAGCTGGGATATCAGCTCCCTCAATGCCACTTATTCCACTATGGCCCGGAACCCAGGATTTTCACGTAATTCTCAGCTGAGAGTTTGGCGAGTGTGCCTCGACATTCTTCAACAAGCCTAGACCCTATATTGGGAGATATTAGGGCCTTAATAGCCGCTTGACTGTCCGAACAAATATAGATGTATTTACCTCTATAACTTCTATTGAGGTTTTCATTTGCACAGGCATTAATCGCGATGATTTTTGTCTGGAAGATCATAGGATATTTGCCTAGGGCAAATTTGAATTTGACCCTGGGTTTGTCCCCATATACACCGGCGCCGGGACCTTTCCTATTCCGTGACCCCGCTGTATACCAAACTAGGCCACCGGGTTTAAAAAAGGGCCGATCATCTGAAAACCATTCTTCCCGGAGAGGGATCTGAACCTTACAGGGTATGCTACAGGAGAAGTAGGAGGTCATGCCATCACTTCCCATTGAAGAAATGGGAGTGGTCGCCCTCGTTTACCCGAGTCGGTTTCCATTGCCCCGTACACATCAGCCTATGCGTTGCCGCTCAAGCCTCTGCCTCAATCTTCCATGGCCGCTGTCGGGGTTGTTCGCATTGTGCCCGTAATGCCCAGACAAGCTAATCTTTGCACACGGGCGAGAATCGTCCTTGTAGTGGTCAGTTCTGATCGTGGCCACCAGACAGGGGCGGCGTATGTTACCAGCGGGCGTACTATAGCCGTGTAGAACCAGAATATGATTCTAGTCTTCAGCCCCCAGGTTTTGCCTAACGCGCGCCTGCACGTCCAGTAGGATGCGCAGGCCCTTTGTTCTTGTCTTTTCACATGACTTTTCAAGGTTAGTCGAGCATCAAGGACAACGTCTAGATATTTGACCTCACCTGTCAAGTCAAGTGACTTGTTGAAGATGGAGGGTTCTCTATAACCCGTCATCTTCCGTTTTCGTATAAACAGGACCAGCTCAGTCTTTGATGGATTGATCGACAATTGATTCCTGTTACACCAGTCTTGCACAATATTTAGGGCACCTTGGGTAGCCCCGCTTAGTGAACTGATGATATTAACAGTATTACGAGAAATAGAACTGGTTTAAGCAGAAAAAGATGGAAATACTATGTGGAGGCATATATGTAGCAGCTGATAAACGATGCAAACATGTACTGACATAGAACATATCAGTTTTATTAGGTATTTCCTGATTATTTAATTATTATATTAAAAAATCATATTCATCATAGTAGCTGTTGTCCATTGTCCAAGTGGTCTACCTGTGGGGGGGAGTCATATTTCCGACTGCCAGTTCAGAGTGAGGAATACTTAGAATTAAGGGACATTGCTGCAGGCGTACTGTATGAAAGCATCTTTGGACTGGTTTTGTACTTGCTTTACACCAGCGACATTCCTATAGGTAATTGAGTGATAACAGCCACGTTTGCTGATGACACTGCATTACTAGCCAAAAGCAACGAAATAGAAGTAGGTACAAGCAGCTGTCACCAGTTGGACTAAGAAATGGCGAATTAAATGAGGCGAAATCTAGCCACATAAACTTTACCAACTAAAAAATAGAATACCTGCCAATAGTAATCAATCAGCAGACAATCCAGTACGCTAACACAGTAAAATACCCCGACACGACACTGGCTACAGCTCAGGTGGAAAGAACATGTCAAGCAGAAATTCGAAGAACTCTGTATTCAATTTAAAAAGATATGTGGTGGCTACTTGGTAGACGTTCTGAGCTATCACCACACAATAAACTATTCTTATATAAACAAATTCTAAAAACAGTATGAACTTACAGCGTGTAATTATGGGGATGCATAAAGAAAACTAACATCAACATTTGTTATGTTCGTTTGAGTCTTGCCGCTTCTGAGGAATTAAAATTTTATTTTAATTGTCGACCTTGGGTCAATTGCTATTTTCATTATTTTTAAAGATTAAATTACGGGAGGTCGCTTTTGCAAAGCCTTTGAAAGTTCCCATCTGTTCCGTTTGCTGTACTTCATTAGTCTGGATATGCCGACCAAAGAATTGTGTCTCCCTCGTGATCCAGTCTTCAGGGGCGTGCCTTCGAATTTACCTGCTTCCCGAAGAACCTAGGAACACCCCAATTGTGCCTCTCTCTACTCCGTACCGAAGAAAAAACTATGGTGAAACTTGCCAAAATACTATACAGTGTTTGTTTGCCCTGTTTATTAGTGTTTCGTTAAAGACTAAGAAATAGAACAGTTTAATTTCCTTGTAATATTAAAAGTGGGGCATCCTTCAGTTGTCCAATGTTTCATTATCCATTTAGGTTAAAGTCTAATTGATTTCTGTAAACTCGAACGTCACTGGTTGCATAGATCTGTTCATTAAAGTAAATGCCGCAAGCCACTGGCGGCGCACTTATTTTATTTGGAAGTTCAATCTTCCCTCTGTTTAACTACAATTATTACCTTTCGGATATTTTTCTTGTACTATGTGCATTACCAATTTCAAATAGTGGAATTATATTTGACTTAAAATTCTTTCTTTTCTGTGTATTTTTAATGTATTGTGTGCATGAACTTTGTAAACTTTATATACAGGAGGAGGCACAATAAAGGCGAGTCCGATTCCGCTTCTCGGCCTTTCACAAGAATCTGCAATCAGCTGTGATTTGGAAGGTGGCGCCCGCTAATTTTGACCTGCTCTGTACACAACTAGGTACGATTTCCCTCCCGTAAGCGTTTCTCGTGAACCACCCCTACTCCTCTGAGTTTAGCCGAAGGCCTTTCCATCTTTCCTATTGCAGGTCGACGAAAAAGCTCGAGAAAGAATATGCGGAGTGCGCTAATGAAACTACGTCCATCAAACCTTAGGGACCTGCCCAAGTTAGACTTATACAAACAAAATTGCTAGATAGTATGCATAACAAATTTAAAAAAAGGTTTCTTAAATTTAGTTTTTCGAATTTCACCACAAAATGTATTTAACTCATCTTCTCGTGACATTTTTACTATAGTTAAAAAGCAACTATATTCAGAGCTGTAACAAGTTTTATTAAATTATATCTGATTTGATTTGTTTTTGACTTTTGGCGCAGCTCTGTATTTGAATTTTAATTTGTAAAAACATTTTATTAATATGGACATTTTTTATTAAAAATATGAGAATTAGGTAATAAAAGGCAAAATGTGTCAGAGGTTTGGGAAAAACAATTGCTTTGTTTTCTTTTTATTTAAGAACAAAAATATTAACATTGCATATATGAAATTTAAGATGTTCGCTATCCTAGATTTATCACAAGCTACACATATAAAAATAAACTCAACAATAAATAACGTTATAAAGATTCATATCACAACTTAAATGTATATTTGTTACAAGAATTTAGAGGTAAAAGCACAAGTGACATATTCCTGATTTAGCTAATGCATCTACTAACGTGGAATAGAATTCTCTTCATCCGAATGTACAGCATCTGTTAATAACTGCTGCCTATCTTCGTCCACATGCCTTTGAGGAAATGTGTATCCATCACCCAAGCTGAACCAAAAATAAAAAGTTTATTATACTTAAAGCTCTACCATTAATACACAATTTACTCTGTATGTGTGTATATAAGTAGACTTTGTAAGTAAAATAACTTGCTTCTTCAGTTGTTACGTGAAAAGGCACTTGTTGACCAGATGTAGAAGTCTATTTAGTTTACAGGAATTTATTTATTTAGCATACTTTTGTTGAATATGTAAATATTTAAGAAATATATACTGAAAAACCTCCCAGCATGTGTATACAGTCTCCCTAATGCACTGTGTTTAAATATATTCACTGTTTCAGTACTGTATGAACATGAGTTAACCACCATGTTATTCCATAAGAGACATATTATTCTCCATCTAATAAAAGCAGGTATAAAATCATGCATGTATTCTCTGCTACTTTGGCACTTTATATAGGTATCTTAAGTTAGTTCTGACCAGCTTTAGTAGGTTTTACACTCGGTACTATACCATAATATATACAGTATGCATTACAATTAATTCTGAGAATACGAAATCGCTCAGGAATTAGCACACTTAACATAAAAACTGTTATTAAAACAGAATGTTTCCTATTGACAGGAAAATTTTGCATTATAAAGAAATGTTTTCATTTATGTTTAAACTTAATACAAAAGTTTAGGCGTTTTGTTTATAATTTTAATACACACTGTACAATTATTTAAGGTAAATAATACATGAATCACTGTCTGGTAGTGATTCATTATAGATTTCAGTTGTTCCTTCAAATCATCTTACAGCGAAAGAAGAAACTATATTTACCCCAAAAAAGAAATAAAAGTGAAGCATAAAGAGAGAATAAATTATTCCAAAATGGAACAAAATGAGTAAGCAGAGGGAAGGTAAAAACATAAAACAAAATCTTAACAGTTTATTAAAAACTGCAGTCAAATGTCATACAAAATTTCACAATATAATAAGTACATGACAATCTAAATTTAAACAACGGATGGTGTAGTTTCATGTGGACACAGCTTGGTGGCCTCAGTGTCAATGTTGCGCGAGCTGTCCAAAAAACTGGTCAGTAATAATGGCACATATTTATTATTAATATTGCAATTGTTAGTAATGCATGCACTAGCCCAATTTAGCAGATAAACTCTTATCATCACAAAATCCCTTAAAAAAAAAAAGAAAAACAAAACAACACCAACACACACTACTTGCCTTAGTATTTCATGCAGTGCATAATTATTATAATATCAAAATAATTATTTGTTACCAGCAAAAAACAGTGGCTGTTGGCTAACAGACTCTTAAAAAGCAGTGTTGTCCAATAAAACCAATGCATCTTTACTCTATATTTAAATATTACAATTTAAATTAATAATTATCATATTCATAAGCAGGGCATTCAAGAAACACATACGCGAGGAAATAGTATGAGAATGTATATGAATATTATCAATTAATAAAGTAGTTCTATGATTCATTACTAAAACTATAATGTGTTTAAGTAAAGAAGGTCTTCCATTACAGAGCTACTTTATATCCTGTATACCTTCAGAAATCTTACAAAATGAAGGGTACATTTTATAAAGCGAACATAAATACGCTGTGATGTTGTTCCAAATTAAACAGTAAGCAATGTAAAATTTCCTTTTACTACAACCGCAAATACTACAAAAATAAAAACATTTCATGAACACCCTGTACATTTCAAAACATCCAAAATATAAATAAATCAAGAAAATAGGGAAAATAACTATTAAAAATAGAGCAAGAGTCAAGGAATTGTTTTTAAATAAAAAAATAATGATATATTTCACCTACATTTTTTTTACTTTATATTAGACATTTTTGACATTTTAACTAACCCTATCTTTTCATCTCAAAATTGGGATATTATAGCTACCTACCATGCTCAGCATCATTGAGCAGATTGGTGCATTATAACGGAGGCTCAGAAGTCAAGTGTAGTCCGACTCTTATTCACCAAAACCATAATAAAGGCAAATTCCTTCTTCTAGTTTATCTTCTGAAGAAAAATGCCTTTCAAGGTCGGTTTAACAAATCCTAATAGCTGTCAATTCAAAGAAAACGAATTCAGTAAAAAGTAGGCGAAACCCCAACTAACTTTTCTATATTGTTTTTGTAAAATTAAATTTAAAGCTACATATATTTGCTTCTATTTTCAACTTTGTTACAGCCACTTTGATGAATGTCATATTATTTAAGTTATAAACTTATGAAAAATAAAGATCAAGTATGTAAGATAGAAAAACAGGTAACAATTATAAAAAAATTAATTATAATGCTCTGGGAATTTTTGTTATATTAGCAATAAAACTCTTATATCATTTGTTTAGGTTATGTTTTCGAATAAACGACAATCTATTAATTTTGTGCTGGTAATGAATTAAAAATAAAGTGTTAATTGTTTGGAATTTTTTAATTTTTTTTTAATAACTTGCAACAATTGGCTGTTATTAAACAATAACAAACTAGATGTATTTTTTATGAACTTAAATTACATTACTTTTTAGCTAAAATTCGTAGACACAGTTTTGAGGTCTCTACACCACCTTATTACATTCTTACAGCATAATACTATTTGTAATAGAAAATGGTGCAGCAGTGTAATATTACCTTAAATACTACCTGAAAGCTAAATAATTTAAAATAACATGATAATTTTGAATTATATTTTTTACTCTTTGAGATATACCCTGGACACTTTGGACTCGGATCTTTCTTGCCATTATAGCATAGTGATGTTCGTGTACAATGACCTTGGGCACAGAGACTTTTGGGCGGGAAGAACATAGGTGAGGGGATGTTTGATCGCAGAGATGTTTAAGTGCAGATAGTTGGATAAAGAAATATTGTTTTCTAAATAGACATTGAATCGTTTCACTATTCACAGCAGTGTTATTACAAATCTGTTATATAACTAATAAATTAAGAGACAGCGGCGGTTCCTCAGAAACTACAATTAGTAGTTCAATTGCCTAGAGCCCTAAACAGTAATACGAGGGGTACTTATTATTATATATGAGTGAGAATGACGCGCGAACGCCGTAGTGCGCTTGTGCGTCTGCTCCCAGCATGCTTTGCGCTCGTTTAGACACCATTTGCAGCCGTATCGTCTGTCTGTGTGCTGATCTGTAAAAGTTTATAATGTTTAAGAAAATTGAGTCGCCCGCCGACTGTGAGATAGGATCTGTAAATTGATTCTTGAGTGCAAGAAACTTGGTAGCGACGGAAATTCACCGTCAAATTTGTGAAGTTTACGGTGATAATGCTATGAGTGACAATAAAGTTCGAAAGTGGGTGAGAATGTTCAAGGATGGGCGGGTTAATGTGCATGATGAGCCACGCCCTGGCCGACCTTCTCTGATTTCTGAAGATTTGGTTCGTGATGTGGACAACAAAATTTGAGAGGACCGACGATTCACGATTTCAAAGTTATCAATTGAATTTCCACAGGTTTCAAGGTCAGTGTTGTACACCATTGTTTCAAAGAAACTGAATTATCGAAAATTGTGTTCTCGGCGGGTTCCAAGACTGCTTTCTGACGATCACAAAACAAAAAGATTGGGCTGTGCTTTATCGTTTTTGACTCGATACAATCAGGAAGGAGATGAATTGTTGGATCATATCGTTACAGGAGATGAGACTTGGGTGTCTCACATGACTCCTGAGTCCAAGCTACAGTCAATGGAATGGCGACACACATCGTCGCCAACCAGAGTGAAAGCCAAACAGATAATTTCAGCACGAAAGATCATGGCAACTGTCTTTTGGGACAGGAAAGGGATTTTGTTAGTGGACTTTATGCTGAGAGGCACAACAATCAATTCTGATGCGTATTGTGTGACTTTGAGAAAACTCCGGTGTGGTGTTGCTCCATGACAATGCAAAGCCATATGTTTCTGCACAAACACAAGGTCTAATCAGGTCTTTTGGATAGGAACAACTGGATCATCCATCTTACAGTCGAGACCGTGCACCCAGTGATTTTCTCTTGTTTCCGTATTTAAAGGAGTTCCTTGGTGGTCAACGGTTCAACGACGCCGAAGAAGTGAAAACTGCAGTCATGGGCTTCTCCACAGGCGGCAGATTTCTTTGACGTCGAAATTCAAAAACTTGTTGAGCGGTATGATAAATGTTTGAACAAAAATGGAAATTATGTAGAAAACTAGATAAAAGTATGTAGAATATGGAAAAAAATATATTTTAATGATATTTACAGTATTTTTCTTCTTATTATAAAACGGACCTTATTTAAAAAATACCCCATCATATTATTGTTGTGATAATACAAAACAAAATACGTTTTGTTTTGAAAAGTGAAAATGTATATGAGCTTGAGGAATGATTCTAGTGGATATATTAAATGAAAAAAATAAAACTACAATAGAAATGTGTTTCAAATATCATGATATAGAAAAACTATTAATTTTACAGTTACAAATAAATGGTTACCCCTAACAAAATCGAATTCTTTCAAGTCCCTGCACCCATACATCCTAGAGTGTCGTACATTCTTGAATTCAACTTCAATTTTATTGAACATTTTTTAAAAGTGTTATCCAAATAAAAAAGCAGTCGGTAACTAAATTGGATATTTTCTACAACAGCCTAAAAGTACTATTTTGATAATATTTAACAATACTTTTCACCTGTACTCATTAGTGGGATTATATTATTGCAATGAACACTAGAAGAATAATAGAAATCTTGTATGTTGTAGCAAATATTACTATACTCTAGCTATTTGTTCTAATTTTCTCCCTGTAATTGATGTGAAAAGTCACCCTATAAATTGCAAAGCTATAGCAAATACAAATATCTAAGAACTATGAAGATTTGCTGTGACAGTCTAATATATGTACTAATGAACAGGCACGCATACTTAGGAGATAAAAAAGTAACTTACCCAATAGAACAAAATATTAATGTCTCTATCATTCACATAAGACATTTTGAATGACGGCGAGGAGTTTTTCCACAAGTGCACCGCCCTAATAAGGATATTGAAATTCTTACTTCGTAAGATAATAAACATTGGCATAACACTTGCTTTAGAGCTCCCACTAAGTGTCAAATAGCCAAAATAATTTTTTTTGAGCCACCCTTTTGATCCTATAGATGCTAATCTAAATTGCAATTTACATGGGAGGGTGTTTACTCTTTCATCACCCAGTACATTTTATTAAGGTAAAAATCAAACTGCAACACTAAACACATAACACATGCAAACAATGATTATATCAAGAATGATGTAGTAACTACATGACATTTGTTGTTAACACTTAATTTGATTTATACAAATCACTTGCAGTAATGGCAAGTTGAGGCGTATTTATTGTCTACATTTACATGTACAGGCACACGCTAACAAGCACATGCGCATACAGTGCATTCAATTATTATTAATATATGAAGAACTCCTTAATTCAGCACTTGTATCAATTCCTTGACTCCATATTCTATTATTATTTATTTTTACAACGGTAACTGGTAATATTTTAGTTGAAAATTTGATAAGTATAAAGACGAAACTCTCTAGCAGAAAACATAACACCAGAAATCACATTCAAATGTTTAAAACACTCTTAAGTAGTTGATAGTTGATAATATGCGGTTTTAGTTTGACAAAGATATTAACGAACATTAGTTTAAATCCACTCCCATTATAATAGCAGCATTTACCATTAAAGTATTAAAAACCATCAGGTGTTGAAAAGTAGCTATTAATAACGGAGTTAGCCATTCACAGCTTTAGCAGCTAACAACAATAGGCCAAAGCATTATTCTAACCTGGTCTGTGTGGAGTCCATTGAGTGATACGAGCTTGGCTGATGTCGAGAGTGAACAGGGTACGACACACCATCACCCAAACTACAAAAATAATATTATGAACATTCCACACTGGCCATGACTGGTTTCAACCACTTCTAATTAAGTAACATTTTAAGCGATAGTTTAAAGTACATTCGTTTTGTTTAAATAAAATTTAAATGTAAAATTCTCGAGGAAAACTTTTTATATTTGTATGTAGATCTGGTTAAAAATATGAAGTTAGAATATTTTTGCTTCTAAATCTATAAAGCAAAGCCTTTAGGGAAAATCTCCATTCATATGACATTAAACAAACATTTTTGATTGTCTCTTTTGCTTTGGTTGATTAACGTAATGTTAATAAATTATACTCTAGTCACACTATAAATGTAGTAATAGAATCACCTTTTGATTTATTTAGTGGAATTATATTCAACTGCACAAATACTAAAGCAGTATTCTATGGGAGAAGATGGAGTGAAAGTAGCAAGTTTGCACTCAAAACTGATTTCCTACATGTTCCTATAACAATGTGCAACTGCGTGTTACACTTAAAGCCCCTAACAAGCAAGAGCATTAAAAAACATGAATTAATTATATGTGCATACGTGGTCCCCATTTATGATTCAATGGTTTTCCATGATGATAATTAGTAATAATACTGATTACTGTCGATTACGCACGTTTCATAGCATAAGAATCCCAATAACACAGAGTCACAAGAATGAGGTACATGGAAATAATTTAATATCTAACATGTCTACAGAGAAAGTGATTTTGATTTCTTAATATACACACATGCATTCTTAAAAGCAAACAGAAATAGCAGTTAAATATAGAAAGAATGAAATTTTTTCAAAAGTTCTATATAAATAATACTGGGTCTATCTCTTTAAAACCATCACTGGATTTCTTATTCTTGAAAAAACAGCACTACATAATGTTGTGTTATACAGAGGATGTCCTAGGATTTTAGCATTTTTATATAGTATAAAGTTTCATATAAATTATACAAAGTACTCAATGTACATTAAAACGAGTAAAAGATTGTATGTAAACAGTTGAACTGCAAGTTTTTATGTTACATGTTTAATAGAATTTATAATTCAAATTGGTTGAAAAATTAAAATTTAATGGGCGAGTACAACTAGGAAATTGGCTACAATTGAAATCATAATAAAGAAAAGCAAGGCATTTCTACTAATACTAGCCAGCTAATTACTCTGAAACACTTAGAGATATCTTTATAAAATTTAAATAATGTGCGTAAAAGACCATACAGTGCATTATAGCGTTTTCCAGGGTCCTGCTTTTGAAAAATCATATACAAATTTGATATTTTAAATGGAACGTCTTGCATATTTTTATTTTTTTGGACTCTACATGAACATGCAAGTCCATTAATATACTTTGTTAATTATATTCACGTAATTTGAATTTATCTCTTAGACAGCCAAAAATCAAATTATTTTGATATTCTATCAGTTTTGAAAAGATTAAGAACGATTTATAATTATTGTCAATTCTCTGCATGTAAAAAAAACTATTTTAACATTTCAAAGCCTTCCGACACATTTTTTTTTAAATTACATGTAAATACTTATACAGGGAATTTTTCTTTTTAGTATACATAGCCTATGTATACTTTTAAAAGAAACGCGCCAATTTCGCCTATTGTGTAGGCAACCAACTATACAGACAACTCAAGCATGCTGTGACCACAGCAATCAAATTAATTCAATGCTAAAAAATAAAATTAATC